>JBAKBP010006503.1:0-109627 GCA_037953745.1 Lithodes maja | reverse complement strand
AGGGGGGGAAGCTCAGGGGCTACAGGGAAATTTGCCCCTAAGGTCCCTGGGCGTGGGGGTGGCATTAGGCTACAATTGATATTGGAGTTTGAAAAGACAGTGAAAGTACGTTAGTCAAATGCTTCCGGGGGATGCAAATACGGGGTGGTATATGAGTCTGGAAAAGATAGAATCATGTGGACTGTGGGGCGGTGGGGGAGAAGGAGGTTAACTGTAGGTGTGTGCGTGACTTGTGGATAAAGTAAGGAAAACATGGTGTATTATTTCTCGTACATACGAGGGGTTATGGACCTATTATTTGACACGCTTTTGTGTACGTCTAGGTGTCCCTGGGAACTGCGTTTTCTATGAAATATAGACCCAAGGAAAGCGGCAGTTCGTAGGGGTACTGCGTTATTGTTTCGAGGTACTATGATAGATACTGGTAACAAAGGTTATCTATACAATCTCTGGTTGGGGTACGGATTACGTTACAGCATGGTGGCTAACATCTGTAGTCATGGCTGTCTAAGTCTTATGGGGGCAATGGTTCTATATCTTGGTGTACCCGTGGGTATCTTTAATTTCTTATGAGTTTGGACATGTGGTTTCTTTTTTACATCTACTTCTCGGATGTAAGAACATACATAGATATAGGGCTGTCGGATTGGTTGGCGTTGGCTCAACTCAGGGACAGGGCATGGATGTTTTTAATATGAATGTATATTCTTGTTCATCATCGTGTAGGTAGAATCGGGCGGGTAAGAGGTGTAGGACACGAAGTAATATGGCGTAATGTGGATTGTGGATACGAAGGAGGTAAGTGGAAGACGTATGACAATTGTGGAAAAGTAAATGGAAAACGGTGAACACAATGGTGGATAAAGATACTTAACCTAAGGATTGAATACATAGATTTTATGGGCGATGAGTCTTCAGAAACTTAGTCTGGCAAGACAAGATATGTTAGGGAATGTTAACATTAATACTTAAACTAAGGATTAAATACATAGATTTTATGGGGCGATGGGTCTTCAGAAACTTAGTCTGGCAAGACAAGATATGTTAGGGAATGTTCATATTAATACTTAACCTAAGGATTGAATACATAGATTTTATGGGGGCGATGGGTCTTCAGAAACTTAGTCTGGCAAGACAAGGTATGTTAGGGTATGCTAATATGAATATCTTAAAGCTAGGGACAGCATGGGTGTATTAACTTCTAAGGTATATAACATCTACTTCTCGGATGTAAGAACATACATAGATATAATTATGGCTGTCTGATGTGTTGGCATTGGCTCAACGTAGGGACAGGGCATGGGTGTTTTTAATATGAATGTATATTCCTGTTCATCATCTTTGTAGTTAGAAGTGTAGGACACAAGGGGGTAGTGTAAGTGAGGTGTGGAAAATGGTCAGTTTAGAAGGGGTATGTAGGTGCGGCCTGGAGCTGCTTAGCCCTGCGGGCTAGGGCCTGTCTGAATTGGCTGGCTCGGTCAGCTGGTCCTTTTCGTTCTGTGGACCTTTCTTTCGGTGTTTCTGTGTGGTGTTCGCTCGTGGCTTCTGTGGTGGGCTTCTTGTTCTGGGGCATTTTACTTCCCTCTCCTTCATTATAGGCTCATCCTCGAGCCTCAAGGGTGAAGTAAAAAGAAACATAGTCATGGTGGGTCATTTTAAGGGTATTTAGAAGGTTCCACCAAGCAAGAGAGTGTTTGTCGTGGGACTTGAGTCGCTCGATACACGATGTTTTATATTGAGGGGAAGAACGTTTTACAGGTAAAGGACATGTGGGGGTTCTCTCAGGGGTGACTTTGTGGGAGGGGGGGTGGGGGGGGGATTCCTTAGGGGTTGGTTGGTTGGGGGTTCGGTGAGATGAGGAGGTTGGTCGATGTGTGGGTGGGGTGGTGGGGGATCGTGGAGGGGAAAGGGGCGGATGCGGGGGGGGCTAGACGGGGTGGGTAAGGAGTGTAGATTTAAGTTGGAGGGTTGGGGGTAGGGACGTGTGTGGGGTGTGTCGTTTGGTGAAGTTGGTGATTTGCTGGTGGTGGCAGTGGGCGGTTTTATGGGTGTTTGGTGGGGTTGAGAGGGGATGAGGTTGAAGAGGAAGGCATGTGTTTTGTTGCGGGGGTGGGGGTGGTTACTTCTGGGCTATAGTTAGAGGGTTTATGATGTTTAGGGGTGATTATTCGTCTTCTTTCCCTTTGTGGAGGAGAAGTCGACGAAGAAGAAGAGGAGGAGGTTAGTGGTCTGGCACCCCTACGGAATTTGGTTAGCAGGGTGTGTTTCCTGGAGGTTTTAAAAAGTTTGTGTCGTGGGCGTAGGTTGTAGCGTGAGGTTACTGAGGTAGATTGTGTGGTGTGTTTGGGTGTGTACTTGGTTTTGGGTGGGGTGTGTGGTTTTCTTAGTGTGGTGCTTGGGGAAGGTATGTCAGGGCTAGACGGCAGAGTCTCTGTTGTGGGGGGAGGCTTTCATATTTGGATAAGCGGGGGAGGTACTTGATTATCAGAAGTGAACGAAGGTGTCATGGTGGAGGAGGGTGTGATAGTGGGGGCTTGGGGTTTGTGGAGGTTAGTTCGGGGGGGTATGTTGAGGAATGGTCTGTCTGTTCGGTGTCGGAGGGCTTAGGTCTTTAGGGGTTTGTGTGGGGATTTTCATAGCTGGAGTGTATGGCGTAATAGGGGTGTTTAATTCTGGTTCAGCCGTGTGGGGTGGGGGATTGTCTTGTGGTTGGAGTAGTTTAAACGCTCGGGACGAATCTAGTTTCGGAACGTGCGAGTCACGCCGTGATAGTCGATGGTGACTTGATAGGCGTTTGGGACTTGTGTGATGGTGTAGGGCCCGACAGCGAGGGCCTAACTTGTTGGTGATAGGGAGGTTGGCTACCATTACGGTGTCATGGATGGCGAAAGGGTTTTTGTCATCGATGTTATCAGTTTTGGTGTCCTGACAGATCTGGGCGGTATGGAGGTGTTTTGCAGATGTTGCAGTGGGTCAATTGTGGAGGTGGTGGAGGGAAGGTGAGCGTGGTGGTGGAATGGAAGTAACAGGGGGGGTACGCCGTAAACACGTTCATGAGGGGAAATACGTCTTCTCGGGGACAGGTGTTCATGCCCCATTGTATCATTTTTAGTTGTGATGGCCAGTCTGTGGTATTAAAAGCAATCATTTTTGTTCGCAACTGATTGTTGATGGTGCGATGGGCTGCGTTCGCATATAGCATTTCCTTGTGGCCAGTATGGGGATGAGTGTTTAATCTTAATGCCACATTGTTGGGTGAACTGTTGCCAAACGTGTCCACTAAACTCGGGGGCATTGTCGGATAGAAGAGCAAGGGACAGACCGAATATAGGGAATACTTCTGTGGCAAGCAGTGTGGCGACTGTGGTGGCTGTGTGGTCTTTAGCTGGGCAGGCGATTAAAAATTTGGAATAGACGTCCACAAATGTGACGATATAGCGCTTGCCAGCGTAAGGAGAGAAATGGGCCCATGATGTCGAGGGATAGGACTTGGAATGGTTTGGTAGCCGACAAGGTACCAGCTGGGCCTGGGGTGCGTGATCTATCCTTTCCCAATAAACACGGTTTGCAGGATTCTGTCACTCGTTGTGCAATTTTGGAAGGGTTGGGGGTCCAGTATTGGTCTGTGAAGATTTTTAATATCCCTCGTGGATGGCAATGATGTAGTCATGGGCAATGGTGGGGTCCAAGATTATGTGACCAGTGTCTGTGGCAAGTTGATCTCCCCAGCGAGTCAGTCCCCGGAAGATATTTAACGGTATCCAGGGGGGGTCTGATTCTTGCTTCCCAAGATTGAATTAGGGAGGGGGGCTGGGGGGGGCATTCTGTTAGGGGGTGGGGGGTAGATACCAACTGAGTGTTTTGTAAGGCGGCTAGGTTGGTGGGGGGGTCTTTTTGGTACTTGGCAAACGTGACAGGGCGTCTGCATTAGTATGGAGTTTGCCTGGACGATATTGTATGGTAAAGTCGTAGTCCTCTAGTGTCTCCCTCCAACGTACCAAAATGGCTGAGTTGGTTTCGCACCTACGCAGCCATTGTAAAGATTGATGGTCGGTAATTATTTCGAGTTTTGCGCCCCAACACAAATGACCGGAAGTGGCTGAGTGCCCAAATGATCCCTAAGCACTCTCTCTTGGTGGCTGGCGTAATTCTGTTGTGGTTGGGTGAGGGTGGAGCTGGCATACGCTATCACATGTTCCTCTCCGTCTCTGACTTGAGCTAAATCTGCACCCATGGCGTACAGAGATACGTCGGTATATAAAGACGGAAAGGTTTTTGGTAGTCAGGGAAAACGACAATAGGGGCTTGGATTAGCTTTTGCTTCAAAGTGTTAAACGCGAGGTCTCTTTCAGGTGTCCAGGTGAACGGGGTGTCTTTGTGGGTAAGTTGGTGGAGGGGTCTGGCTATGGTGGCAAAGTGGGGGACCAAACGTCTGTAGTATGTGGCTAAACCTAGAAACGAACGTATTCCTTTAACAGTGGTGGGTGGGGTTTGGTTTTGTATGGCTTGAAGTTTCTTTGGGTCTGACGCAATACCATGTTCAGATATCACGTGTCCGAGGAAATCTACCTTATTCCGGGCAATCATGCACTTTGAGGGTTTTAATTTCAACCCGGCAGCTCGGATTCTTTGAAGGACTTGTCTTAACCTGAGGAGGTGTTCTTCCCAGGTTGGAGAGTACACAATAATATCGTCCAGATAGGCTAGGCAGGTTTCCCAGGTTAGGCCATGTAATACCGCTTCCATCAAACGGGAGAAAGTGGCGGGTCCGTTACAGAGGCCAAAAGGTAGGACGTTAAATTCATAGTGATGGCCACCACTAGTGGAAAATGCTGTTTTCTTTTGGTCCTCGGCCTTGATAGGCACTTGCCAATACCCTGCTTGCAAGTCGAGGGTAGTGAACCATTTGGATCCGTGTAGGGAGTCAAGGGAATCGTCTATTCGGGGTAAGGGCGTAGCGTCTTTAATGGTTACGTCATTTAACCTCCTGTAATCGACGCAAAAACGGGTTGTCCCATCTTTCTTTTTGACTAAGACAACAGGGGAAGACCAGGGGCTAATGGACGGGGTGGCAATCTCGGCCTCTAGCATTTCCGGGACTTGGCGTTCCTCTTCCTGACGTTGTATGGGGTTCTTTCTACGGGATGGTTGTCGTATGGGGGGGCCTGTGGTGTTAATAATGTGTTGTTCTATATCAGTCTGTCCGATTTCGGGGGGTTGTTGGGCAAACACGTCACTGAATTCCAGCAGTAGGTCGTACATGCCGTTCTTTTGGTGGTCAGATAATGTCTCAGGGAGAGGGGGCAATTGGAGGCTGGTAGGGGTGTCGTTAAAATCTATGGGGAGGTCATCGAAAGTTTCGAGGTCTCCTACAATGAGACCTTTTGGTAGTGTCAGGGATTCTTCGGAGATATTTGCCACGAGAATGTGGTTGATGCGAGCGGAAATGATGGCGGATTGTAAGAGGCAACGATGGGGGTTGGGGGACGTGGTAGTGGGGGAAAATATTATGTGCGTTTGGGGTATGGGCCGCAGGTTCACCCATTTTTGATGGTGGGGGGGAATTTGGCATTTATCCTGAACTACAGCTGGGCTAATGATGGTGGGGGATTGACTGGCGAGCAGGTGCTTGCTACTTATAAGGGGGGCAAGGTCGCTTTGGTGGGGGTCACGCATGAGGGGGGGATTAACGGCGCGTGTGGGAGGATCAGTGGGGCGTGGTGTGAGGGGGTTAGAAATCGGGAGTTGTTGGAGGGACTGCGGAGGGTTGGTGGGGGAAGCGTGAGATAATTATAGAAGATGGGTTATTGTTGGAGGACTGATGTAAGGACATGTGGTGGTTAGAAGGAATTTGGGGAGCGTTGTCGGTGGCAGTGACGGTTTGTTTGGAGTTTATATGGATTTGGTGGTTTTGTTCGTCATGAGAGGGCGAGTCAAGTGTGGGGTTGTGAAGTTTTCTAGGGGTGTGAATTGTGTGGGGGTGGAAGGGAGCTACTGACGGAAAACTGTCACAAGGGGAATCGGGGTGGGGTGGACTAGCTGGGCATTTCTGGGGGCATGGTGGGAGCATGGTTGTGTCTCTCGGTCGGCACGCGTGAGGGGGGATTAACGGCGCGTGCGGGTGGTTCAGAGTGGTGAGAGGTGAGTGAGTTAGAAAACGGAATTTGGGGGGGAGGGGGGGGTACTGTGGAGGGTTGGTGGGGAAAAAGTTAGGTGTAGAACATGGGTTATTGGTAGAGGACTGGTGTATTGATGTGGTGTTGTTCACAGGACGAACGTGGGGAACTTTTTTGGTGGCAGTCAAGGTCTGGTTAAAAGTGGTGTGGGGCGGGTGGGTTTGTTTGTCATGAGAGGGTGAGTCAAGTGTGGGGTTGTGAATTTTTCTAGGGGTGTGAATTGTGTGGGGGGGGGCAAGGGAGCTATTGACGGAAAATTGTCACAAGGGAATTGTTGTGGGTTGTGGGATAGCTGAACATTTCTGGGGACATGGGGGAAATTTTGTTGGGTACATTGATCGGCATTTTTCCTGGAAACATGTGTACATAAACATTGGATGGAATGATGGTTACATATATCAGAGTCTGTCCTGAAAACATGGGAGGATTTATCCGGGACAGCATGAAGAGAATGGAGGGAATTACCGAGAGGGAGTTGCTTGGACTTGTCTTCTTTCGTTTGGAGTCATTTGTTTACTGAATGGGGTGAGATTTGGAGGGGAGTCAGGGCAAGGGGAGGGTTTAGGGGTCACCTTAGTGCTAGCTGCAATTGGGTAACCCTGACTCAGGGTTTGTTGAGGGGAAAGGCGTTTTTTTTTTTTGAATGGATTTCTGCGTGATGGGTTTGTCAGAGGCTTTGGGTTGGAATTTTTTGAATGATATCAGTCTTTGGCCGCAGTCGACCTGGGCCTGGAGTTTTTGAAGGAGGTCAAGTCCAAGGAAACCATCATAATGTTTACTGTTGGAGGAAAATACTGTGAATGTGTGATAACAACGAGCATGGGGGGCAGGAGTGGTTACTGATAGGGGTAAAGTGTCTCCTAGGAGATTTAAGTAAGTATCAGCAGCTGAGATTAGTTCTGTTTTGGTGTTTAACAAAGGGCCAAATAGTCGGTGATGTATTTCATAGTAAGATTTGAAAAAACATGACTTGGCAGCTCCCGTGTCGATTAGCAAGCGGACAGGAATGTCCTTGATTTTGGCCAGGTAATAAATGGGGGCAGTGCGGTCAGTTATGGCGTCCCCCGCCGAGGCCATCTTGGGCGGGGGGTATTTTAAAAATCCTGGGAATCGGTATCTACCTCCTCCAGGGTTTCCTCGGTATCCTCTGAGGTTATGTTAGGGGCTATTTCTCCCGGGTGTCTTTCTTCCATCTCTTCCTCTTGTCCCAACTCCTCTTCATTTACAGAAATGCGAGGAGTAAAGGGACGAGGTTTGGCAGAGTCACGAATTTGATGGAAAGCACACTGAGCATTACAGGCAGGGAAATCATAGGGGTTGATAATGACTAAGGTAGGGTTTTTACTTTGGTAGGTGTTGTAGTTCCTGTTCCGGTTGAAGATTCTGCGTGGCTGGATAGGTTGGAACCGGGGTCTACTGGGTTGGGGCTTGCCGGAAGGGTAGGTGGGTCTGTTGTTGAAGGATGAGGCTGGGTAGGCATTCTTGGAGTTTTGGTAGTCGGGTTGCTGCGGGTGCGTGGGAAACTTCTTGATTGCAGCGATTTGGGTGGGTGCTTCTTTGCGCACGGCCAAAATACGTCGGATCGTGATGAGATCTTTTTTTGTATCCGACGAAATCGTGCACACGGAAATGGTCTTTTACTGCTGAGGGCAATATCGACACAAGGTTGACCAGAATTTGCTGTTCTTGTTGGATTCTGGTCAACGTGCGGAAAGAAATTTTTATGTGTTGGGCAATCTTATTCACTGTGGCATCTAAATCGCCTTCGAATTTAGTGTCTTGGATACGGGTGTGGGCCATGAAAACGCCCAACGAAGGCTTAATGGCTTCTATCACTATTGGGCGAAATTCGTCCCAGGTGAGAGCAGGGTGCACTTGATAAGCAACCAGAGAAACCGCTTTTCCCAGGTGCGTTAATGTTACGGCTATTTTTTCTGCGTCCGTGGTATAAACTAGGTCAAGTACGGGTTTCACTATGTCCATGAATGTTTCGATCTCATAAGTTTCTCCATCATAATGTGGGATGGGAATGTGAGAACGGTGCGCCATGATGTTCTCGTGTTCTGGCTGTTCCAAACTTGCAATGTAATGCAACCTTTTATCCGAATCAAGAACCACCGCTGCCGCCAATGTTATGCCCTGTTTTTCTACAGGATTAACTTGGGTAATGTGGGTTCTATCTGACTGGGTATATAAGGCTGCATGCACAATACAAGGTATGAGGTATAGAGAACACAAAATAAACACACGGTAACACGACACACGATCACTTTTATTTAAGTAGATGAATAAAGAGCATAGACAAATAGTAATTCTCGTACAAAACAAATAATAGAAGGGAACTGCTAGCATTAGCGGATCTGGATGGAGCCTAGTCTCCCACTTCCAACGTTCAGGTATGCTCTTCTGATCACGGGTTTAGTTAGCAAGTTTTATTATACTGGAAGACATCAATATATTTATGTATTCAATTTCACTGATTTGATCTCTTACTGGCTGGTCGCGTGCCCAAGTAGCAGCTCACAGTTAGGATTAGACACGCGTCTATTTTAGAACACGGAATCTCTAGCAACCTCATGGGGGTACTGATCTAAGGTTTATATTCTTATGGCAGAAATACGTAGAACACAAATCAGTGGGCGAACGTTAGATATCACTAGGGTTTTAATATCTGAATAAGGTAATTACGAGAGTCAATGTCGCCTGTTAATTAATGAACACTGATACGCTTAGTACGTCCCCAATGGAATGGTTAGATATGAGTTACACTGGGCAAGGTTATAGCCACTTCATAGAAAGTTAATAAGTGAGTGTCAACTGGTACTATAACACTTAGTACTAGTAACATGAATCTTGAATAGTATTTGTAGGTCTGGTCCTGGTTATCTTGCTTCCGGTGATGTTGGGGGCTAACGACTGGTTCCTCGGCCGTCCAGGTGGTCCAAAATGTAGGAAGTTCTCAAGTCGGATCTCTTGACGATCGGTGCTGGCTACACACTTATATACCCACGAATTTGTGTGAAGGTTATAAGGTGCACGTTAGGACTTGTACATGGACAGCTCTTCTATTTAACTTCTGCCATGGAGTCTGCTGGCTCGGGAATCTCTCAACTCAGGAACAACATAAGGGCAGAGCTTGAGGTTAACTTCAGGGTAGTGACCACTGGTTGGTGTCTAACTTTCAACTGATTTGATTGGGGGCGGGAGCTAGGTTTATAGGCTCGGTTCTGGACCCTGTAGACAATAGGGATCGCGAGTCTTATGGACTTATTTGAGCTCTCAATAGATATGGGGACTGGGTAAGATGGTGATTACTGTTGTGGCACATGGCTATAGGAAGCCTTCAATTTGTGATATAACTGAGCCTTAATAAAAGGTACTATTTTGGCTATACTGGAAGTATTTATGGAAGGGAGACTGGATCTACTTTGCGGGGAGGACTGGGACAGCTGTGATAGGGGCGTCTCTCTTATATTGCTCAGTCTTTGTTCTATTGCATAGCTGAGGTGCTAATTTGACTATCCGAGTATGCAAAACAGGTGGATGGGTTATTGTGGGTATAGAGAAGTGAGTAAGGGGGTTAGACATGCATGGTTAGTTCATTGATAGGAAGAATTCCTAGGCTACCTGGCAATGACCCGGAAGTCAAAACAGGGGTCAGGTATACCTCCGCGGGGTGGGGATCTCCCTCCTCGGGTGGGTAAAAAGGGGTAGCCGGGCGCTCTCCCTCTGGGATGGTCGTCCGGCGGCTGTGGCTAGGGGCTTGCCATATCACCAGTGTTTGTAATAACCCTCTGTTTATGAGACAGATGTGGGTGTTCTTAATATCAAAACCGAAGGTGCCTTGGCTAGCTGGGTGTACTCGGTTGGCTGTTAATTGCATGGCTTGCTGGATGTGGTGGAGACTGGTTGCTAACTCTGCCACATTTATCTGGAAGTATGGCAATAGAAATTAGTTACTGGCGAGGCGGCGAGCCTCGCACCGACGACCATGGGGTGCAGGGTTGTGAATGGGTTGTAAGAGAATAGATGGCATGCAAGGGGTTAGTAAAGTTCTAATGTTGTTCTGGCCTACTAAGTGAAGGTAGGCTGGATAGGAGTATATAATTATATAAAAGGTTGGAGAGCGTTAGCAACGGAAAAATCAAGGATCTTCAAGAGGTATGAGAGAGAGGCTAGGTCGGACAAGAGTCGAGAAGCGTGGGTATCTTAATGAGAGGGGGGGAAGCTCAGGGGCTACAGGGAAATTTGCCCCTAAGGTCCCTGGGCGTGGGGGTGGCATTAGGCTACAATTGATATTGGAGTTTGAAAAGACAGTGAAAGTACGTTAGTCAAATGCTTCCGGGGGATGCAAATACGGGGTGGTATATGAGTCTGGAAAAGATAGAATCATGTGGACTGTGGGGCGGTGGGGGAGAAGGAGGTTAACTGTAGGTGTGTGCGTGACTTGTGGAAAAAGTAAGGAAAACATGGTGTATTATTTCTCGTACATACGAGGGGTTATGGACCTATTATTTGACACGCTTTTGTGTACGTCTAGGTGTCCCTGGGAACTGCGTTTTCTATGAAATATAGACCCAAGGAAAGCGGCAGTTCGTAGGGGTACTGCGTTATTGTTTCGAGGTACTATGATAGATACTGGTAACAAAGGTTATCTATACAATCTCTGGTTGGGGTAAGGATTACGTTACAGCATGGTGGCTAACATCTGTAGTCATGGCTGTCTATGTCTTATGGGGGCAATGGTTCTATATCTTGGTGTACCCGTGGGTATCTTTAATTTCTTATGAGTTTGGACATGTGGTTTCTTTTTTACATCTACTTCTCGGATGTAAGAACATACATAGATATAGGGCTGTCGGATTGGTTGGCGTTGGCTCAACTCAGGGACAGGGCATGGATGTTTTTAATATGAATGTATATTCTTGTTCATCATCGTGTAGGTAGAATCGGGCGGGTAAGAGGTGTAGGACACGAAGTATTATGGTGTAGTGTGGACTGGATACGAAGGAGGTAAGTGGAAGACGTATGACAATTGTGGAAAAGTAAATGGAAAACGGTGAACACAATGGCGGATAAAGATACTTAACCTAAGGATTGAATACATAGATTTTATGGGCGATGAGTCTTCAGAAACTTAGTCTGGCAAGACAAGATATGTTAGGGAATGTTAACATTAATACTTAAACTAAGGATTAAATACATAGATTTTATGGGGCGATGGGTCTTCAGAAACTTAGTCTGGCAAGACAAGATATGTTAGGGAATGTTCATATTAATACTTAACCTAAGGATTGAATACATAGATTTTATGGGGGCGATGGGTCTTCAGAAACTTAGTCTGGCAAGACTAGGTATGTTAGGGTATGTTAATATGAATATCTTAAAGCTAGGGACAGCATGGGTGTATTAACTTCTAAGGTATATAACATCTACTTCTCGGATGTAAGAACATACATAGATATCTTACAGTTTCTTACAGTAGATCCTCTGGAAAAAGGCAAACTATGCCTGTGTATCCAGCTCAGTACCAGTACTTGCACTGCTGCGGTTGTTCACGGTGTTGGCGGCGGCGGTAGCAGACGCAACATTTTTACTATTCTGTATTTTTGTTTTATAATCAAACTTCAAATCTTGTCTTCCCCATGCTTTATCAAGATTACTTTCAAACTCCCTTATTGATTCGGAATCGACTACATACTGGGGCAGTGCGTTCCACTCATTTACCACTCTATCACAAAATGAGTTCTTTGCCTTCTCAAGCCTATTTCTTTCTTTGTAAATTTTCTTAGAGTGTCCTCTCGTTCTTGTTCCCTCCCGCATCAAGAAGATACCTTCACACACATCCTCATCGTACTTTCCTGACACTATCTTAAAAGTCTCTATCATATCCCCTCTCTTTCTCCTATATGCCAGTGTCGGAAGCCCCAGTGTCCTCAACCTCTGCTCATAGCCCGCGTTCTTCAACGTTGGTACCAGCTTGCTAGCTCTCCTCTGCACTTTCTCCACTGCTTCTATATCCTTTACCATATATGGAGCCCACACCTGGTTTGCATATTCCAGGTGCGGCCTAACCAGCGCTGTATATAGATTCCTGAAGATTTCTTCGTCAAGTGACACAAATGTCCTCCTTATCAGCCCTACAATTCTATTGGCTTTGTTTATCTTTTCCGCTAAATGTTCCGAGAAATTTAACTTATTGTTTATCACTACTCCTATATCCTTTTCTGCACTCACTTCCTCCATCGCTTCATACATACTGTATCCTACCTTGTCTATCTTGCTGGTCCCAATCCGCATGTACTTGCATTTTTTTTGGATGAAAAGGCATTAACCAATGCTCAGACCATCCCTTCATGCCCTCCACATCTCCTTGAAGCAAACCCATATCTTCCTTACTCCTCACTCTTCTATACAGTTTAGTGTCATCCGCATACAGGTATACCTCACTTCCATTAGTTATAACTTCAGGCAAGTCGTTGATAAATATAACGAACAGCAGTGGTCCCAACACAGATCCCTGAGGTACCCCACTTGTAATTTCCCCTCCACCCCGAGCCTATTCCATTCACCAGTACCCTCTGTCTCCGATCTTTCAGGAAGGCTTCTATCCATTTCACACATTTCTCCCCTATATTATAGCTTCTAACTTTCTCTATTAACCTTTTATGTGGGACCTTATCGAAGGCCTTCATAAAATCGCAATATACTACGTCTATTACATCACCATCTTCTAGAATTTGCATCCAATCATCTACCACCTTAATTAGCTGTAGTACCGTCGACCTCCCCGGCAAGAATCCGAACTGTCTCCCACTGAAAAGTTGGTTTGACTTCATATGATCCATTATTCCTTCTCTAATTACCGTTTCCATTAGTTTACACACAACACTTGTCAAACTGACTGGTCTATAATTCCCTGGGGTCATTTCTCTTTCCCTTCTTAAATATAGCTGTTATGTTCGCCTCTCTCCAGTCCATCGGGATTTGTCCTGTATTAAACGATACCTCAAATAACATTTTCAATGGCTCTACTAACATCTCCCTCCTTCCTTTATGATTCTTGGGTGTATCCCATCCGGTCCCGGTGACTTACTTCTGTTAATTTTTTCTATAGCCCTTCTTATTCTAGCATGGGAAAACTCTATTAGTTCTAGTGCCGGTGCCTGTTTGATGGGAATAGTAGGCACTGCATCCTCCGACTCCACTGTTAGTACCCCCCCAAAGTATTTCCCCAGCACCTCTGCTTTCTCCTTATCAGTCTCCGCTCTACTCCCATCATTCAACCCCCCCACCAGCTCTGAGATCCCTACTCTTCTTGTTAACTTTTCCTGAATGTACTTCCAGAATATTTTTGGATTATCCTTCACATTTCTAGCTATCTCTCTCTCCCTCTCCTTCACCCCCCTCCTTGTTTCCCACCTTATTTTATTGTTTATTTGTCTGCATTCCAGATCCACTTCCTTAGCCTCTATACTAGACCCCCTGTTCTTTTTTAATAATTTTAATCTTTCCCACAATCGTTTCTTTCTTCTAATCAATATCCAAAGCTTTCTTTTCATTGGCAATTCTGGGTTAGTTCTTTTCCTCAATTTTGTTTTATCCTTATATTCCCTTACTGGTACACTTTTGGATACAGCATTCTCCAGTTTGACTCTAATTTTCCTCCACATTCCTTCAGCGTCTTCACCGTTCAAATAGTCCCCCCAGTCAATGTCCAAACACCGTCTCAGCAGCTCATAATCTGCTCTATCATACATGTATATTTTTTCTATTGCTTCTATTATCCCTCTCCGATTTAATGTTACAACTAAAGCTTATACAGGCATGGTCACTACGACCTATAGGGCTATCCACATTAACATGTTCCACTATATCCTCTTCATTGCTAAAAATCAAATCAAGTACACTCCCCTGCGTCCCATCTCTATATCTTGTCATCTCTACAATATGTTGCGTTAAAAAACAATCTCTCACTTTCTCTATAAACTTATTTTCCAGGCTACCCTGTCCCGCTGGAGTAGTACAATTTGCCCAGTTGATCCTTGGCAAATTGAAATCTCCAATCAAAATTTTATATTTGTTCTCTCTATTATCTATCTCCTCCATTGCTTTCAGTAGGTTATCATCCTCTCCCCTGCTATTATTTGGGCTTCTATATATAGAGGCAATTAGAATTGATCCTCTTACACATTTTACTTCAATACACAAATACTCACAATACTGCTGTCTCATATCCACCTCATTAACCTTGAGCTCTTTTCTTACATAAATAAACAGTCCTCTTCCAACCTCTGCTCTAATAGCATTTCTCTCATATAACTCAAAACCCTCCAAACTATATTCCACCAGTTCCCTTTCAATTCTAACATTTTTTGGTCTTACTTCCTGTAGGGCTATGACATCAGGTTTTTCCTCTTCATCCTGCAACCTACATATCAGTTCTCTTTTCTTGTCCTGAGTAAACACATCCACATTACTAAACATAATCCTTAATCCATCTACCATTCCTTCTGCAATTACACCATCCCGCTCCTCCAGTCCGTACCCTACTCCCCTGTTAGCACTACTGGGTCTGCCTCTTTGTCTCCTGTCTCTCCCTGTGACACCTCCACCCCGTTCTCCTCCTCCGTCACAACTCTCATCACATTCTCTCCCCTCCCTGATCTCCCCCTCCTTTCTACTCTTATAAACCACTTCCTCCCTTTTCCGTCCCTCACTCTCCAGTAAAAATTTCTCTTATCCTCCTCATCCAACTTTCCATTATTTTCATCAGCCTTTTCTTGTAATTCCTTAATTTTTTTCCTTTGTTCTATACTCAAATCCTTCTTTAGTCTTATGTGTTTCAGTTTATCATTTGTATTTAGCCTCCAACTAAAATTTGTCACAGTCTCCGCCACTACCCTAGTTTTAAACTGTACCCTTATAGGTCTCATCTCTCCCCTTTTATATCTACCTATCCTACTGATCTCCTCCACCTGCCCTTCCCATCCATATTCGTCCTCATCCACACCTTTCAAGACCTCCTTCACTGTCTCCATATCCCTCACTTTTCTCACTCCATTATCATTCATATGAGTCTCTATATCTCCATACAAGATTACACCCCTATCCCTGTCCATGGCATCCCTCACGACACTCTCCTTGTTCTTCATGACCCCTACAACTGCACTCTCAAAACTTTTTTTGGTCATATTCATTTCTTCCTTTATAATTATGGCTGTCTGATGTGTTGGCATTGGCTCAACGTAGGGACAGGGCATGGGTGTTTTTAATATGAATGTATATTCCTGTTCATCATCTTTGTAGTTAGAAGTGTAGGACACGAGGGGGTAGTTACTTACTTGTTACTTGGTGTGGAGTTTCTCAGCCGCGCTCCGTCACTAGATGTGATGCTCGTCGCAGCTGCCCTTTAAACCATCTAGCACTTGTAGTCTTGTCTCACAGTGCCATCTTCTAAGTCATAACACTCCCTGAACAAATGTGTTTTTAGTGACTTTTAAAGGCCTTTATGTTCGCACACCATTTCACATTAACTGGTAGATTATTATAAAGTCTCGGTGCACTCTTTTCGAAGGCCCTAAATCCAAATTCATGATTGCACCGTGGCTCATTCAATTGATGCAGCACGTTGCCATGTCTCAGCATCATATCAGTGCCAACATTGAAGTCTTCCAATAAGTCTCGCACATGTACGTGAGGTGTGAAAAATGGTCAGTTTAGAAGGGGTATGTAGGTGCGGCCTGGAGCTGCTTAGCCCTGCGGGCTTGGGCCTGTCTGAATTGGCTGGCTCGGTCAGCTGGTCCTTTCGTTCTGTGGACCTTTCTTTCGGGTGTTTCTGTGTGGTGTTCGCTCGTGGCTTCTGTGGTGGGCTTCTTGTTCTGGGGCATTTTAGTACTTATCCATAAATCAAATAAACATACAGTACCTTTATTTGTATAAACAATATTATAGGTATGGATTAGGACTATGTTACTTCAAATAAATAACATAATTCTATCTATCTATTGCCTGACGCCGTGATCCCCGAAGGGGTGACCACGAACGAACCGCCCCCATGCACCTCTGTCCCCAGTCAGTCGACGCCCCTCCCCCCAACCAGCACCGCCTTCATTCATGTAGTTCCTCACTCCATCCTTCCACCTCATATTCGGTCTACCTCTCCCCCTCTGTCCCTCCACCTCGCTCTCGTACACCCTCTTAGTCATTCTCTCGCTTTCCATACGTTCCATATGGCCGAACTATCTCAAGTTGTTCCTTTTCACACTTTCCAGCACATCTACCTCCACACCACACCTCCTTCTTACTTCCTCATTAGTCTGTCTATCCCTCCATGTAATTCCGCACGCACTCCTTAACCTCTGAAGTGCGCACGGGGGTAAATGAAAACCTCCCCCTGTGCTGACGTATTTGAGGTTTTTCGTCACTAAAATATTCATTGTACCATTAATAGCATTAATAATTATCCATATGCGCCTATTATGGGTTGATTATAAAGGTATTAACCTGAAACAACAATAAAACGAGTGAAAACAGCGTTTGGATGGTCAAAATCGGAGATATAGCCCGCGAGTTGTATAATGTATGGGTGAGGCAAGCTACCTTCCCGCCCATTTTCCCCAAGGCCACTGCGACACAGTCGATCGATACTCTCTCTCTCTCTCTTGCACTCGATGGCCATCAGTGATGACAACACCCTGCTTGCAACTCGCTAATGTTAGCACGAAAATATACCTCAGAATAAGGGAATAATAGGGAAAATAGGTGATAACTGAGGAATAGGAGGAAAGTGGGGAAGGAGGGGAGGTAGAGGACTGAGATTTTGCATGGCCCAGGGGCCAAACAAAAATAAATTTTTTTTTTTTTTTTTTTTTTTTTTTTTTTCGATGTAAAAAGTTGATTTTTAGTTTTACTTACTCAGGAGAGTCTTCCCGCAGTCCGCCGGGGGAACTCTTAAGAGTCTTCCCGCAGCTCCCGGGTTAAGTAATTCATTTCCACTGCTCTCACTCTTGGTCTGAGTCTCTCAACCAACGTCCATGCTTCGCTTCCGTAAGTCAGTGTCGGGATTACCACACTGTCATGCAAGGACTTCTTTACTTCCATACTGACCACCCTATTTCTTGTTACTGCTTTTAGCGTTCCTACAACCCTCTTCCCCTGTTGTACCCTCTCCCGCACCTCTTCATCCATAGTCCCATCTTTACTCAACACACTGCCCAGATACTTAAAAGAGTTGACGATCTCCATAGCCTGACCGTTCAGCTTCACCTCACACTCTGTGACTTCACCCCTTTCGAAGACCATAACCTTGCTCTTCCCCGTATTTACCTTCAAATTCCGTTTTTCGCACACTGTTCCAAACTCATTTACCAGACCCTGCAACTCCCATTCATTATCACTCATCAGAACTGTATCATCCGCAAACAGCAGTGTTATGCCCTGTTTTTCTACAGGTTTAACTTGGGTAATGTGAGTTCTAATTGACTGGGTATAGAAGGCTGCATGCACAATACAAGATATGAGGAATAGAGAACACAAAGAAACACATGGTAGCAAGTTACACGATCACGTTTATTAATATACCACTGCAGAATACTTGTGTAAGACAATATAATAGAATCGAACAACACTAGCATAAGTGGATCTGGATGGAGCCTAGTCTCCCACTTCCAACGTTCAGGTATTAATCTTCTGATCACTGGCTTTGATTTAACAGGTTTATATACCGAAGACCATCAATGTTACTTATAGATTCCTATTCACTGTTATATTTATTACTGGTAGCTCTGGTGCACAAGTAGTAGTTCACAGACTAGATTAGACACGCGTATTTTAGAGTACGGGAATTCTAGTAACCTCAGGGGGTACTGATCTAAGTTTTATATCCTTGTTTCAGAAATACATAGAACGCAAATCAGTGGGCGAACGTTAGATATCACTAGAGTTTTAATATCTGAATAAGGTAATTACGAGAGTCAAGGTCGCCTGTTAATTAATGAGCACTGATCGCTTAGTACGTCCCAAATGGAATGGTTAAGTCTGTATTACACTGGGCAAGGTCTTAGCCACTTCGTAGAAATATTTAATTAGTGAAATCTCTAAACAGCACAGTAAGATGTAGTACTGCTAAAGAGAATCTTGGGTAGTATCTGATGGGTCTGGTCCTGGTTATCTTGCGTCCATGATGTTGGGGGCTAACGACTGGTTCCGCGGCCGTCCAGGGTGGCCATATGTGTGAAGTTCTTAAATACGTGGGCAGGTCCTTCTATCCAAATCTGCCACGGAGTCTGCCGGCTCTGGGATCTCACTCCGGAACAACACAAGGGCAGAGCTAGAGGTTAACTGCTGGGTAGTGACCCCTGGTTGGTGTCTAGCTTTCAACTGATTTGACTGGGGGCGGGAGTTAGATTTATAGGCTCGGTTCTGGACCCTGTAGACAGTAGGGATCTCGAGTCTTATGAACTTAATTGAGCTCTCAATAGAAATGGAGACTAGGTAAGATGGTATTTACTGTTGTGGCACAGGGCTATAGGAAGCCTTTATATTTCATATAACTGAGCCTTAGTAAGAGGTACTATTTTGGCTATACTGGACGTATTTAGGGAGAGAGACTGGATCTAGTTTGCGAGGAGGATGGGGACAGCTGTGATAGGAACGTCTCTCTAGATTGTTCAATCTTCATTCTATGGTATAGCTGAGGTGCTAATTTAGTGATCAGAGCATGCAAGAAAGGTATATGGTTTATTGTGAGTTAATAGAGGTTAGTAAAGGTGTTAGTCATTCATGGTTAGTTCATTGATAGGAAGAATTCCTGTGCTACCTGGCAATGACTCGAAAGTCAAAACAGGGGCCAGGTATACCTCCGCGGGGGTGGGGGTCTCCCTCCTCGGGTGGGCAAAAAGGGGGAGCTGGGCGCCCTCTCTCTGTGATCGTCGTCCGGCGGCTGTGGCTAGGGGCTTGCCATATCACCAGTGTTTATAATAACCCTCTGTGTATGAGACAGATGTGGGTGTCTTTAATACCAAAACCGAAGGTGCCTTAGCTAGCTGGTTTTACTTGGCTGGTTGTTAATTGTAGAGTTTGCTGGATGTGGTGGAGACTGGGTTGCTAGCTCTGCCACATTTATCTGGAAGTATGGCAATAGAAGTTAGTAACTGGCGGGGCGGCTAGCCTCGCACCGACGACCATTGGGTGCAGGGTTGTGAATGTGTTGTAAGAGAATAGATGGCATGCAAGGGGCTAGTAAAGTTCTAATGTTGTTCTGGCCTACTAAGTGAAGGTAGGCTGGATAGGAGTATATATATAAAAGGTTGGAGAGCGTTAGCAACGGACAATTCAAGGATCTTCAAGAGGTATGAGAGAGAGGCTAGGTCGGACAAGAGTCGAGAAGCGCGGGAATTCTTAATGAGAGGGGGGGGGGGGAGAGTTCAAGGGCTACAGGGAAATTTTGCCCCTAAGGTCCCTGGGCGTGGGGGTGGCATTAGGCTACACTTGATATGGAAAGTTTGAAAAGGCAGTAGAATACGTTAGCCAAAATATGCTACCGGGGAATGCAACTATGGGGTGGTATATGAGTCTGGAAAAGATAGAGTTATGTGATCAGTCCGAGGGTTATGGATACTATTAGTTGGTCCTGGGAACTGCGTTTTCTATTAAATATAAATATAAATATCAACAACAGCGGCAGTTCGTAGGGGTACTTAGTTATTGTTTCGGGGTACTTATGACAGATACTGGTAACCAGGTTATCTTATACAATCTCTGGTTGGGGTAAGAGGTGTAAGACACGAAGTAAATTGGCGTAGTGTGGGCTGTGGATACGAAGGAGGCAAGGGGAAGACGTATGACAATTGTGGAAAGTAAATGGAAAAAGGTGAACACAATGGCGGATAAAAATACTTAACTTATGGATGGCATACATAGATTTATGGGGCGATGGTCTTCATAAAGCTTAGTCTGGCAAGACAAGATGTTAGGGAATGTTAATATTAATACTTAGTTACTAGAGGAACAATGCAAGGGGCGACTGAGCACGGGTTACATATATCTATACTCGTCATGGAAAATGATATACGAGGTCTAGGGACAATCGTGGGTGTTTTAACTTCTAAAATATATAACATCTACTTCTCGGATGTAAGAACATACATAGATATAATTATGGCTGTCTGATGTGTTGGCATTGGCTCAACGTCGGGACAGGGCATGGGTGTTTTTAATATGAATGTATATTCCTGTTCATCATCTTTGTAGTCTGGCAAGACAAGATGTTAGGGAATGTTAATATTAATACTTAGTTACTAGAGGAACAATGCAAGGGGCGACTGAGCACGGGTTACATATATCTATATTCGTCATGGAAAATGATATACGAGGTCTAGGGACAATCGTGGGTGTTTTAACTTCTAAAATATATAACATCTACTTCTCGGATGTAAGAACATACATAGATATAATTATGGCTGTCTGATGTGTTGGCATTGGCTCAACGTCGGGACAGGGCATGGTTGTTTTTAATATGAATGTATATTCCTGTTCATCATCTTTGTAGCAAGGACAGTGCCGCTATGTCGTATCAATGCTGGTGGCAGTTAATATTATAGACTTAGTTACTAGAGGAACAAATGCAAGGGGCGACTGGGCAGTGGGCACGGGTTACATATATCTATACTAGTCATGGAAAATGATATAAGAGGTCTAGGAACAAACGTGGGTGTTTTAACTTCTAAGATATATATAAAATCTACTTCTCGGATGTAAGAACATACATAAATATTATTATGGCTGTCTGATGTGTTGGCATTGGCTCGGTCAGCTGGTCCTTTCGTTCTGTGGACCTTTCTTTTGGTGTTTCTGTGTGGTGTTCGTTCGTGGCTTCTGTGGTGGGCTTCTCATTCTGGGGCATTTTACTTCCCTCTCCTTCATTATAGGCTCGTCCTCGAGCCTCAAGGGTGAAGTAAAAAGAAGCATAGTCAGAAAAATGTAGGTTAACAAGAAAAGTAGTATGACTAAGGGAAAAAAAATAATATATACAGTATATGGAAAACATGTAAATTTAAGAAAGGGCAGATAATTAAGAACAGGAAATTAAGAAGAGGTAAAGTGTTTAACAATGTATAAAGCAAATTTAAAAGATAGTCAGACAAGTGTAGGTAACAAGAAAAGTAGTATGACTAAGGGAAAAAAATAATATATACAGTATATGGAAAACATGTAAATTTAAGAAAGGGCAGATAATTAGGAACAGGAAATTAAGAAGAGGTAAAGTGTTTAACAATGTATAAAGCAAATTTAAAAGATAGTCAGAAAAGTGTAGGTAACAAGAAAAGTAGTATGACTAAGGGAAAAAAATAATATATACAGTATATGGAAAACATGTAAATTTATAGAATCATGCCCAATCGCTTAGGAATTAAAAATATTCAAAACAATTTAGTACAATAATCTCCTCATCATCATCAGGGGGGGGGGGGGGGTATTTAGAGTCGCCGTTAGTCTGGGTGACGGTCTGGTAATAGGGGGTGGTGGTTCACTTTCACTTTGGAAGGGCGGGGTGGATATACCGTTAGTTCTTGTCGTTAGGAATGTGGGTCTGGGGGCGAGCTGGCCCGGGGCCAGTTTTGGAGGGGGGGTCTAAGTGGTTTCGGTCGGGGGTAGTGATAGGGGGGTTTTAAAAATGAAACGGGCAGGTCGAGTCGGGGTTGTTGTTGCGGAAGAGGTTGGTGCTGGGGAGGGGTTGAATTGTGTAGAGAGTTGTGGTCGTGAGTGGGGTTTGGAGAAGGGTGAGTAAGGCTGAAGGTTGAGTGTTTACTATGATCGGGTGGTTTGGAAGTTTGGTGTGTGGGGATTTGATAGGGAGATGGTGGGGGGGGGTCTGGGCAGGCAGGGTTGTGGTTTGAGAGGGGTTGAATCTAGACTGATTTTATTTCCGGGAGAGACATGGATGGGATTTCGAGGAGTGGTTGAAGTTGAGAGGTTGATTATGTTGTTTGGGGCGAGAGAGAGAGTATTTTGGGGTTTAGCCTAGGTGGAAAAAGTTTTGTGGTTGGATTGGGATGGGAGTGGTATTTCGTCGAGCGGGATCTTTGGGGGGGGAATTTGGGGCGGGTGGGGTAACGGTGAAGAGGGGGAGGTTGAAAGTTTAGCTGGGCTCATGATGGTGGGGGACCGACTGGTGAGCAGGTGTTCGGTACGCATGAGGGGGGGGAAATCACTTTGGTGGGAGTCACGCGTGAGGGGGGGATTAACGGCGCGTGTGGGAGGATCAGAGTGGTGGGGGGTGTCGGTGGCAGTAACAGTTTGCTTAGAGGTTATCTGGGGTTGGTGAGTTTGTCTGTCATGAGGGGGTGAGTCAAGTGTGGGGTTTTGAAGTTTATTAGGGGTGTGAATTGTGGGGGGGTGGAAGGGAGCTACTGACTGAAAACTATCACAAGGGAGATTTTGTTGGTGGGGGAATAGCTGAGTATTTCTGGGGGAAGGGGGGGAACATGGTTGGGTCCCTAGGTCGTCACGCGTGAGGGGAGGATTAACGGCGCGTGTGGGAGGATCAGAGTGGTGGGGTGTGTCGGTGGCATTAACGGTTTGCTTAGAGGTTATCTGGGGTTGGTGAGTTTGTCTGTCATGAGGGGGTGAGTCAAGTGTGGGGTTTTGAAGTTCATTAGGGGTGTGAATTGTGGGGGGGTGGAAGGGAGCTACTGACGGAAAACTGTCACAAGGGAGATTTTGTTGGTGGGGGAATAGCTTTGTATTTCTGGGGGAAGGGGGGGAACATAGTTGGGTCCCTAGGTCGTCACGCGTGAGGGGAGGATTAACGGCGCGTGTGGGAGGGTCAGGGTGGTGAGAGGTGAGCGAGTTAGGAAACGGGATTTGTTGGGGGGACTGCGGCGGGTTGGTGGGGGAAGAGTTAGGTGTAGAACAGGGGTTATTGGTAGAGGACTGACGTATTGATTTGGGGTTTTTTAACAGGACGAATTTTGGGAATCTTCTTGGTGGCAGTCACGGTCAGGTTAGCGGTTATCTGGGGTTGGTGGGTTTTTTTGACATTAACAGGACAAGTTTGGGGAATTTTCTTGGTGGCAGTCTCGGTCTGGTTAGAGGTTATCTGGGACTGGCGAGTTCGTTTGACATGAGAGGGCGAGTCGAGTGTGGGGTTTCGACGTTTTCTAGCGGTGTGGGGGTGGAAGGGAGCTACCGACTGAAAACGGTCACAAGCTACCGACGGAAAACTGTCACAAGGGAAATTTTGTTGGTGGGGGGATAGCTGAACATTTCTGGGGTCATGGGGAAAATATGTTGTGGTAGGCCTACATAGGTAGGCATAGCTAGAATACGGGGCTTGTTGGGGGGGCTGCGGAGGGTTGGTGGGGGAAGAGTTAGGGATGGTCAGAGAGGATAGAGGCAAGGAAGAGTGCACTGGGGTTGGACTTTCACCGGAAGTCATTTTGGAGGGGTGCACGGAGTCTTGGATAGGGGCTGAAGGGTTGGATAGGGGATTCATCGAACTGCGTAGGCATTTTTCTCTGATGGAGAGCATATGTTCTTCGAATAAGCCATAGGTTGTTCTGGGGTAGGATAGAGGCAAGGAAGAGTGCACTGGGGTTGGACTTTCACCGGAAGTCATTTTGGAAGGGTGCACAGAGTCTTGGATAGGGGCTGAAGGGTTGGATAGGGGATTCATCGAACTGCGTAGGCATTCTTCTCTGATGGAGAGCATATGTTCTTCGAATAAGCCATATGTTGTTTTGGGGTAGGATAGAGGCAAGGAAGAGTGCACTGGGGTTGGACTTTCACCGGAAGTCATTTTGGAAGGGTGCACGGAGTCTTGGATAGGGGCTGAAGGGTTGGATAGGGGATTCATCGAACTGCGTAGGCATTCTTCTCTGATGGAGAGCATATGTTCTTCGAATAAGCCATACGGGTCGAGATGGGCGGTGATGTGGGGTGGGAGGATGTTTAACAAAGCGGTGAATAAGAGTTCATTTTGTTGGTCGTAATCTTCATAGCTATACGTGGATCTCACGTATCTGTAGAGTTGTAGGAGGGTCACATTTATATCCCCTTCATACTTGATCTCGTCGATTTGTATTATTTTGGGAGAGATGAGGCAACCCAAAAGTGGCCCTAAGGTCCGGATCGCGAGGGATCGAAACTGGTTCCAGGTACTCTCTGGCGTTACCTGTTTAGCAATTTGGGAAACGGCTTTTCCCAACTGCATAATGTGCGATAATGCAACGGCGATTTTTTCGCGGTCATTTTGAAGTGCCACATCTAACACTGGTTTTATTATGTCTAAGTAAGCGGCAATATCATACGTGTTTACATCATACTTGGGAATGTGTGTGAGTGGCGGCCAATTTCGCGATGTTGCCATGCTTCTACTGTTCCAAATTTGCAGTGTAATGCAACCTTTTATCCGAATCAAGAACCACCGCTGCCGCCAATGTTATGCCCTGTTTTTCTACAGGTTTAACTTGGGTAATGTGAGTTCTAATTGACTGGGTATAGAAGGCTGCATGCACAATACAAGATATGAGGAATAGAGAACACAAAGAAACACATGGTAGCAAGTTACACGATCACGTTTATTAATATACCACTGCAGAATACTTGTGTAAGACAATATAATAGAATGGAACAACACTAGCATAAGTGGATCTGGATGGAGCCTAGTCTCCCACTTCCAACGTTCAGGTATTAATCTTCTGATCACTGGCTTTGATTTAACAGGTTTATATACCGAAGACCATCAATGTTACTTATAGATTCCTATTCACTGTTAGATTTATTACTGGTAGCTCTGGTGCACAAGTAGTAGTTCACAGACTAGATTAGACACGCGTATTTTAGAGCACGGGAATTCTAGTAACCTCAGGGGGTACTGATCTAAGTTTTATATCCTTGTTTCAGAAATACATAGAACGCAAATCAGTGGGCGAACGTTAGATATCACAAGAGTTTTAATATCTGAATAAGGTAATTACGAGAGTCAAGGTCGCCTGTTAATTAATGAGCACTGATCGCTTAGTACGTCCCAAATGGAATGGTTAAGTCTGTATTACACTGGGCAAGGTCTTAGCCACTTCGTAGAAATATTTAATTAGTGAAATCTCTAAACAGCACAGTCAGATGTAGTACTGCTAAAGAGAATCTTGGGTAGTATCTGATGGGTCTGGTCCTGGTTATCTTGCGTCCATGATGTTGGGGGCTAACGACTGGTTCCGCGGCCGTCCAGGGTGTCCATATGTGTGAAGTTCTTAAATACGTGGGCAGGTCCTTCTATTCAAATCTGCCACGGAGTCTGCCGGCTCTGGGATCTCACTCCGGAACAACACAAGGGCAGAGCTAGAGGTTAACTGCAGGGTAGTGACCACTGGTTGGTGTCTAGCTTTCAACTGATTTGACTGGGGGCGGGAGTTAGATTTATAGGCTCGGTTCTGGACCCTGTAGACAGTAAGGATCTCGAGTCTTATGAACTTAATTGAGCTCTCAATAGAAATGGAGACTAGGTAAGATGGTATTTACTGTTGTGGCACAGGGCTATAGGAAAGCCTTTATATTTCATATAACTGAGCCTTAGTAAGAGGTACTATTTTGGCTATACTGGACGTATTTAGGGGAGAGAGACTGGATCTACTTTGCGAGGAGGATGGGGACAGCTGTGATAGGAACGTCTCTCTAGATTGTTCAATCTTCATTCTATGGTATAGCTGAGGTGCTAATTTAGTGATCAGAGCATGCAAGAAAGGTAAATGGTTTATTGTGAGTTAATAGAGGTTAGTAAAGTGTGACGCACCCAGTGCGTGGCAACTTAACCTGATTGTACTCCTTGGTACTCCACTGTATCGCCGCGGTGCCGTGTATGTACCGTGTACCGTGTACCGTGTACTGTGCTGGCTGCTTATATTGAGTGTGACAACGTATAACTATGTTCTTTGTATCTCTGCAAAGGTCTCGTCATTTGCTAACCAGTGGTGGGTTTTGTTTTAAGCCATGTCGAGACCTTCCATTTAATATGTAGTATCAATAGAGAAGTTGATAGATGAGATGATAGGAATTCAGAGAGAGAGAGTGAGTTAGACTTCAGAGCGAGAGGGTAGCAATGGTTGCCAGACGTATGGACCGGTTGGCAGCCCTGCGCTTATAGCTAGGTGCGACAGGGTTGGTAGTACATTGCCGCCTGCATATGCTGCCTGGCTGCCCATGTTGTCGTACTGCACATTGCATGGAGGCTCGCTGTGTGTTCCATGATCAGGTTGCCTAGAACCTTTGAGATTCTAACATCCCTTGCCCTCTCTCCCAATTTCTCACGGTTGCACTCTTTCTCTCTGACGACATTACTCTCATTTCATTCTTCTCTCTATTTAAATGCATACCCTTCCCTTGAGGTCCTAAAGGAGTTTCAGCACTCACCTCTCGTATTACTCTTAGGACAAGCATATATTTACATGTATTAGATTTAAGGGGTTAATGTGAACAGCGATCTTCTTGATGAGGATAGTTGGTGAACGTTCTACATGTTCACGAGTTATATGCCCAGCTCATCATCCAATTTGTGACTAGACTAGTGCCATGTGTAAGAGCCCGACCATGCCCAGGAGTTGTCTGTAGAGGGGCGAGGACTTAGCCTTGATGTGCCTACCGAGCCAGGAGCGAGTGTAGTACCAGAGACTACAGCTCGCTCGTAGTGCCGGTATAGTAGAGTAACGTAATTTATCTGTCCTTGTGTTCTCTGCAGTCTTTTCCTGGGTTCTCGCTTTCGGTGCTGGGACTCGTTGTTCCTGTGACTTGGCCTGCTAGCTAGAACACATGGGGATGATGAGTGGGTGATATCTTTATTTTACTATGCATTGCAGCTCTCTTTAAGTTTATGTATGTAACACTTTACAATACACATTACTCACACACAAGACAACACTATTAATACTTTCATGTATCAATTAACTGCACTGTCGTTTTGCTGCTGTGTCCGGAGTTCTGTTGCGTAGGGCGCATACAGACTCAGAGGGGAGACAGAGTGAGAGAAGCGAAGTAGCCTATGCGGTAGTAGGCTACCGGCGCAGTACTGTTGCCTGCAACCTTTTAGTTATTCAAAGTATAGATTCATTATTACAATAAGTGACTACTGTTTATGTTCCTTCCATGTGTATTATTAGGTATCTACTGGATCATGAACATCTTGTATGCTACATGCTAGTGCATGTTAGTAGGGGACAGTTATTCTAGTGCACGCGCTTTCAAGTAGGCGTGTACATTTGTCATTTAGCATTTCACTGTCATACCTTTAGCCTGCTTCTATTCTACATTATTAGAGGCTTAATATTAACGTAGTTTCTTGAGTATTGCATTTCTTTAGTAATAACGTAACCTATAAATGTCTGAGGGAGTTTAGCCTCATAGCCTACCCCTGTTGTACACTTTCGCCGAGTTAAGGTACCTCGTTACCATAGACGATAACTCTGTAGGGCGTTGGTGCTTTTGTTGTCTGGAGCATATAGTATTTGGGACTGGAATCGAGCGTGTCGTTGTCACATAAGCCATTTCTGTCCTACGATCAAGAATCCCGAATATGTATTGCCGATCCAGCCGTAACAAAATGGCGACCTTGCACAAGATTCAGTAGTATCCTATCACATGTTTTTTGGAGAACTATTCTATGCTACCTAGTAGAGCTGGCTAGAATTTTCTTGCATATTGGAGGAATTTTTATTGTGTCATTATTGTATTGGTGGACTTGCAGATTGTTTCGTTGGGGGTGTCTAGAGTAGAGTCATTCAAGCATCTTTAACATTTTGTGAGTCGAGACTGCAATTAGTAATAAGCACTTCTTTTTTTTTATGAACAGCAATTGTATAACCAGCACTATGTCTAATGACTCATCATTTACGGGGGAGGATAACACGGTACAGCCTAGTAACCAGCAAGTACAACAGATGTTTATGGAGGGGAGTATTATAAGTGGAGAGAGGGATGCCCGGGCATTTTTGCAGACACCTTTGACCGAACAGCGCCTGCAGGCTATTGATTGTTACGGTCTTCGCTGTTTAGCCACGGTTTTGGGGCGGGACTGTCCTGACAGTTGGCCCAAGAAGAATTTGGTGGCATGTTTGTTGGGTGATGGCGATGGGGCGGTGGGTGGAGTGGGGTCTTGGGGGGTTCCCTCCAAGCCTCCATTCCACTCTACCCCTGAGCTGGGCCCTCAGCCAGCGAGTCTTAGCACGATGCAGCAGGAGGGTTCTCAAGGGCAAGCTGGCTTACCCGTAAACACGTCTCGGTGTGGATCCCCCATTTTGTGCTCTCCCCCCCCAGGCCTGTCTCCTGAGATGTTATTTCAGCTAGAACTAGCTAAGTTTAAGCTGCAGGAGACTCGGATACAGATACA
The DNA here is from genome assembly GCA_037953745.1 of Lithodes maja. NCBI lineage: Eukaryota > Metazoa > Arthropoda > Malacostraca > Decapoda > Lithodidae > Lithodes > Lithodes maja. The sequence goes on along the minus strand of JBAKBP010006503.1, from coordinate 81,073 downwards.
ACAGGCTAGTATAGAACGCATAGAGGTTGCTAGAATCCAAGCCAATCAGGATGCAACCAGGTACCAGGCTGAAATGGATGTCGAGAAGTCTAGAGTAGAGACCACGGGGCGTCATCTCGGTGGTGGGCACTGGGTTACAGACTCACTTTCGCATTTAATTAAGTTAGTACCCGCATTTGATGAGACAGCAGTGACTGAGTTTTTTGCTCGTTTCGAAAAGAAGTGTCGTGAGTATGACTGGCCGGAGGTTAAATGGGCAGCATTAGTTTCATCACGTCTAGTGGGTAAGGGGTTGAAAGCCTACGATGCACTGTCACTGGACGAGAGTGTCGTGTATGGACTGGTGAAGGAGACTGTGCTCCGGGCCTACGAACTGCAACCCGAAACTTATAGATTGAAGTTCCGTGGCGTGAATAAGAAGAGCGACGTCAGTTTTATGGAGCACGCACGGGACTTAACAGATGCAGGTAATAACTGGTTTCGGTCCGAGCACGCAGAGTCGGCTGAGGAAATTAAGCAACTTTTCTATCTGGAACAGTTTTACCAATGTACTGGAACCGATCTAACGCTGAACATTAAGGAAAAATGTCCCAAGACAGTAGAGGAGGCTGCCAAGATGGCAGACCTCAGATTATCATTGATTCGTGGTTGCGGTGCCGCTCAGAGGGCTGAGTCAGGGCAGAAGGGGCGCTATACCCCACCCACCAGAGTTTTCGATAATAACAAATCCTATGACACACATAACCACACTAAATGCATTGCACCTAATAACACCTACAAACACAAGCCTCTCCCGTTTACTAAAGGTCAGGCCCCTTCTTCGCCCGCACAAGGGAAGAAGCCCATTGGGGATGTGAAATGTTACAAATGTCAGAAGCTAGGCCATTATTCACGTGAGTGCCCTAGTAACACTCCCGCTAAGCCGGTGTCATTGGTTCACAGTATCGGTGTGTCTCTGAAGGCTGCAGCAACTGCCCGGGGTAGGTTGTCAGCAGCTGAGGCACACGCGGTAAAGAAGCGTACGGAAGGCTCGACACCTGTCCGGGACACTTTCTGTGACCATCGGGGACACGGGTTTGTGAGCTGGGGGAGTGAACTACGGAGGGTTGACTTGCTGAGGGATACGGGGGCTTCGCAAACTTTGTTGAGGAACTTCACAGGGAAACCGATAAATGCGGCCAGAGTTGTTGTGGTGCAGGGTATAAATGCTACGAGGTCATACCCACTTGTGAGGTTGGAGTTGAGAGTGGGAGAGGTGTGCAGGGAGCTGGATGTAGGGATCGTTGAGTGTTTGCCAGTTGAGGGCGTCGACCTTCTTCTCGGCAACGACTTTGCGGTGCCCACTTCCGGGACTCCACCCTTAGTCGTTGCCGAGAGGGCGGCCGACGTGGATGGTGAGAATCGGGAATGGGTTGGGAGGTGCCAACAGGATGAGATGGCCTGTGTGGTAACCCGATCTCGCTCTGCGGCTCCTGCACAGCCTAGCACTCAACCTCGGGGACAGTGGAGGAAGGATCAGGAGAAGGTTGCTAAGGGCAGGAAAAGGGACATTGATTCTGCTGCACTTCTCGGTGATTCGGTACTTGGACCTATAATAAACACGGGAGTTGACTCTGGCCCAGATATGGTGTGTAACAAGGCAGAGTTGGGTAAGACTTCGCGTGAGGCAAGAGCTGTAGCGAGAGCCACTAAGGCAGTAGAGCCTACTAGCCGGGGTAATGTCTTATTACAAAACCATCTTGATGCATTGACGCCCAGGGACATTAGTGAGCAGCAGCTGCAAGACGCTAGCCTAGCTCGTTATAGCAATGGTGCCATAGAGTTGGAGGAAGATGGGGATGCGAAGCCGGGAGATTTCTTTAGGCTCAACAGGATATTGTACCGCAGATTTCTAGACCCCAAATCGAAGTGGGAGGGCGGTGCGAGGGTAGTAGACCAGGTGGTTGTTCCAAATAAGTATAGAGAGTCCTTATTGTGTCTGGCGCATGATGTGCCGGTGGCGGGTCATTTGGGGGTAACCAAAACATTGGCGGCATTGGGCAGGTTTTTCTGGTGGCCTGGGGTCAAGGCTGATGTCTGTGCATGGGTGGCTGGGTGTGCGACCTGCCAGACAACGGGGAAGCCTAACCAGACCATCCCGAAGGCACCTTTGTTTCCCATACCTGTCACCGGGCCTCCGTTCAGCAAAGTTGTAGTAGATTTGGTTGGCCCTTTCCCGCCTACTAGTAGTGGCAATAAATTCCTGTTGACAATCATGGATGTGGCTACGAGATACCCGGACGCATACCCCATGAGAAACGGCTCGGCAAAGGCAGTTGTTCTATCTATCTATCTATTGCCAGACGCCTTACTCCCACGAGGGTGGCCATACACAGAATGCCCCCAAGCGGACCTATTCCCTGTGAGAGGGACAACCCGAGCCAGTTTAGTGAAGGACTTACAGGATTGACCACTCAATTCAGGATCCGTCCGACTCCGAGGCCCTCTGTGTATCTTGTTAGCACTATTTTTCTACAGTGGTGTTCGGCTAATCCATCCACTAACCTGCCTTACCCTTAGGTAAGCAGTACGGATTTGTATCAGGTTTACTCCCCTAGACAGGTTGCCAACCAAGGCTGACGAGTCCCATCCACCCGGATTTGTATAAGGTTGTCTCCCCTAGATGAGTTGCCGACCAAGGCTAACGAGTCCCATCCACCCGTTGTTAAAAACTTATTATTGTTCTGTTCCCGTTATGGATTTCCACGTGAGATGCAGTCAGACCAGGGGAGCAATTTTACATCCAAATTGTTCAAGCAAACCCTTCAGTTGCACGGTATATGCTCTGTAGTGTCGTCAGCCTACCATCCCGAGAGTCAGGGAGTCTTGGAGCGGTGGCACTCGACCCTGAAGAGTATGCTACGCTGTTACTGTGCAGAACATAACACTGATTGGGATTTGGGTCTGCCGTATGTTCTGTTCGCTGCACGTGAAGTCCCAGGAGAGAGCCTGGGGTTCAGTCCAAATCAACTAGTCTTTGGCCATAATGTGAGAGGACCTTTAAGTATGGTGAAAGAGATCTGGGAGGGCGAAGAGAAGCCGGGGTCTGTACTTAAATATATCCTTGAGAGCCGGGAGAGACTTATAGGTTGCATGGCAGCGGCAGGTAATAACTTGGTTAATGCACAGGCGGTCATGAAGCACCAGTATGACGCCAAGGTGAAGCTTCGGGAGTTTTCGGTGGGTCAGGAGGTAATGTTGCTTTTACCTTTGCCTGGACACCCCCTTTCTGCCAAGTTTATTGGGCCGTATGTGGTGGCTAAGAAACTGTCCGACCTTGATTATCTCGTTGCAACACCTGACCGTAGAAAAAAACATCAGTTATGTCATGTTAACCTCATGAAAGAGTATGTGAGACGCCCCTCAGAGCCTCTCACTGTCCCTGTGCTGGCCTGCAGCGGCCAGGGTGGAGAAGGAGGTGGGGACAGTCATGCTGCTGAGGAGGATAGCTGGGACTGTGTCATTTCCGCGGAACAGTGGGCGGGGAATACTGAACAAGAGGCTAGGCAAGCTGTAAGTCACCTGCCTGAGCACCAGGGTGCTGCTGTCCTAGGCCTGTTCAGGTCATACCCCTCTGTTTTCGCCGAACACCCAGGTCTCACTACTCAGGTAACGCACGACGTGGACGTCGGTGATAATGTGCCCTTCAAGTCAGTGCCCTACCGTGTGCCCCCGGTAAAGTTGCCAGCTTTACGGGAGGAGTTAAAGTACATGGTTGAGAGAGGGATGATCACTGAAGGTTATGTGAAGTGGACATCACCCGTCACGTTGCAGCCTAAACCTGACGGCAAGGTGCGGTTCTGCATAGATTTTCGTAGGCTAAATGGCTTGACCACTACCAACCCTTACCCTTTGCCTCGAGTTGACGACAGCGTGGACAAGATAGGGAATGCAAAGTACCTTACTAAAATTGATCTTGTAAAAGGCTACTGGCAAGTACCCCTGTCGGACCGAGCTAAGCAAGTTTGTGGTTTTGTGGTAGATGGCAAGACCTACCAATGTAACGTAATGCCTTATGGGCTTAAGAACGCACCTGCCACGTTTCAGAACCTGATGAACGATATTTGTGACGAAATCCCTAACTGCACGGTCTACCTTGATGACGTGATAGTGTATGATGACGATTTTGAAAATCACCTAAGGCACTTAGAGACCCTGTTTGGGAAGTTGCACGATGCTGGGCTGGTGGTGAACCTGAGGAAGTGCGAGTTTGTAAAGGCTACTGTGCAGTATCTTGGCTTCGTGGTCGGGTTAGGCCGGGTGTGCCCCCCCCTGAGCAAGATACAGGCTATCAATATGTTTCCCAGGCCCACCACTAAGCGCCAGGTCATGCGGTTCCTAGGTATGATAGGCTATTATAGGCGCTTCATCCGGGGATACTCTACTGTCTTAGCACCGTTAACTGATCTACTGTCGAAGTCAGTGAAGTTCTGTTGGGCTGCGGAGTGTCAGAGGGCTTTCGACCTAGTCAAGCACCTGCTGTGTACACATCCGATTTTGAGAGCCCCAGACTTTTCCAGGAGTTTTCAGCTGGCGACTGATGCCAGCGGTGTGGGTGCCGGGGCAGTGTTACTGCAGACTGATTCCGAGGGCTTGGAACACCCAGTGAGCTTCTTTTCTCGCAAGTTTAATTCGGCACAAAGGAATTACTCGACTATAGAGAAGGAGCTTCTTGCTATCGTTTTGTCGCTCAAACATTTCGAAGTTTATGTTCCAGCCTACGGCCCGGTAGTGACGATTTATACGGACCATCATCCCTTGAAATTCCTAAATCAGTTTCACAATCGGAATATGCGGTTGACCAGGTGGTCCCTAATGCTCCAAGAGTATAATCTCAACATTCAGCATATTGCCGGGAGTGAGAACGTGATAGCAGATTGTCTATCAAGGGTTGATGATCCAGGATAGTCGTGCACGGTGTGTGGGTTGAGCAGGAGTAAAATTAGGCTATCATAACGCCGTCCAAAAAGATTATAAAACAATAAAATAAACGAGAAAATTTTTGTTTTAAGTTTTGTAAGTCTTTATTGTTGTAGCATGATGCATGCGATATTGTGTTTTATGTATAATTCACTCTTCAGTTGTTGTGCACCTTTTGCAATTAGTGGCAGCTAAGGGTAGCAGGTCGGTTGGTTGCCTGTCAGATTTTGATAATGCTTCTAAGGTCGATTATCTAAAATCTTGGGGGGGCTGTGACGCACCCAGTGCGTGGCAACTTAACCTGATTGTACTCCTTGGTACTCCACTGTATCGCCGCGGTGCCGTGTATGTACCGTGTACCGTGTACCGTGTACTGTGCTGGCTGCTTATATTGAGTGTGACAACGTATAACTATGTTCTTTGTATCTCTGCAAAGGTCTCGTCATTTGCTAACCAGTGGTGGGTTTTGTTTTAAGCCATGTCGAGACCTTCCATTTAATATGTAGTATCAATAGAGAAGTTGATAGATGAGATGATAGGAATTCAGAGAGAGAGAGTGAGTTAGACTTCAGAGCGAGAGGGTAGCAATGGTTGCCAGACGTATGGACCGGTTGGCAGCCCTGCGCTTATAGCTAGGTGCGACAGGGTTGGTAGTACATTGCCGCCTGCATATGCTGCCTGGCTGCCCATGTTGTCGTACTGCACATTGCATGGAGGCTCGCTGTGTGTTCCATGATCAGGTTGCCTAGAACCTTTGAGATTCTAACATCCCTTGCCCTCTCTCCCAATTTCTCACGGTTGCACTCTTTCTCTCTGACGACATTACTCTCATTTCATTCTTCTCTCTATTTAAATGCATACCCTTCCCTTGAGGTCCTAAAGGAGTTTCAGCACTCACCTCTCGTATTACTCTTAGGACAAGCATATATTTACATGTATTAGATTTAAGGGGTTAATGTGAACAGCGATCTTCTTGATGAGGATAGTTGGTGAACGTTCTACATGTTCACGAGTTATATGCCCAGCTCATCATCCAATTTGTGACTAGACTAGTGCCATGTGTAAGAGCCCGACCATGCCCAGGAGTTGTCTGTAGAGGGGCGAGGACTTAGCCTTGATGTGCCTACCGAGCCAGGAGCGAGTGTAGTACCAGAGACTACAGCTCGCTCGTAGTGCCGGTATAGTAGAGTAACGTAATTTATCTGTCCTTGTGTTCTCTGCAGTCTTTTCCTGGGTTCTCGCTTTCGGTGCTGGGACTCGTTGTTCCTGTGACTTGGCCTGCTAGCTAGAACACATGGGGATGATGAGTGGGTGATATCTTTATTTTACTATGCATTGCAGCTCTCTTTAAGTTTATGTATGTAACACTTTACAATACACATTACTCACACACAAGACAACACTATTAATACTTTCATGTATCAATTAACTGCACTGTCGTTTTGCTGCTGTGTCCGGAGTTCTGTTGCGTAGGGCGCATACAGACTCAGAGGGGAGACAGAGTGAGAGAAGCGAAGTAGCCTATGCGGTAGTAGGCTACCGGCGCAGTACTGTTGCCTGCAACCTTTTAGTTATTCAAAGTATAGATTCATTATTACAATAAGTGACTACTGTTTATGTTCCTTCCATGTGTATTATTAGGTATCTACTGGATCATGAACATCTTGTATGCTACATGCTAGTGCATGTTAGTAGGGGACAGTTATTCTAGTGCACGCGCTTTCAAGTAGGCGTGTACATTTGTCATTTAGCATTTCACTGTCATACCTTTAGCCTGCTTCTATTCTACATTATTAGAGGCTTAATATTAACGTAGTTTCTTGAGTATTGCATTTCTTTAGTAATAACGTAACCTATAAATGTCTGAGGGAGTTTAGCCTCATAGCCTACCCCTGTTGTACACTTTCGCCGAGTTAAGGTACCTCGTTACCATAGACGATAACTCTGTAGGGCGTTGGTGCTTTTGTTGTCTGGAGCATATAGTATTTGGGACTGGAATCGAGCGTGTCGTTGTCACATAAGCCATTTCTGTCCTACGATCAAGAATCCCGAATATGTATTGCCGATCCAGCCGTAACAAAAGGTGTTAGTCATTCATGGTTAGTTCATTGATAGGAAGAATTCCTGTGCTACCTGGCAATGACTCGAAAGTCAAAACAGGGGCCAGGTATACCTCCGCGGGGGTGGGGGTCTCCCTCCTCGGGTGGGCAAAAAAGGGGGAGCTGGGCGCCCTCTCTCTGTGAACGTCGTCCGGCGGCTGTGGCTAGGGGCTTGCCATATCACCAGTGTTTATAATAACCCTCTGTGTATGAGACAGATGTGGGTGTCTTTAATACCAAAACCGAAGGTGCCTTAGCTAGCTGGTTTTACTCGGTTGGTTGTTAATTGTAGAGTTTGCTGGATGTGGTGGAGACTGGGTTGCTAACTCTGCCACATTTATCTGGAAGTATGGCAATATAAATTAGTAACTGGCGGGGCGGCTAGCCTCGCACCGACGACCATTGGGTGCAGGGTTGTGAATGTGTTGTAAGAGAATAGATGGCATGCAAGGGGCTAGTAAAGTTCTAATGTTGTTCTGGCCTACTAAGTGAAGGTAGGCTGGATAGGAGTATATATATAAAAGGTTGGAGAGCGTTAGCAACGGACAATTCAAGGATCTTCAAGAGGTATGAGAGAGAGGCTAGGTCGGACAAGAGTCGAGAAGCGCGGGAATTCTTACTGAGAGGGGGGGAGAGTTCAAGGGCTACAGGGAAATTTTGCCCCTAAGGTCCCTGGGCGTGGGGGTGGCATTAGGCTACACTTGATATGGAAAGTTTGAAAAGGCAGTAGAATACGTTGGCCAAAATATGCTACCGGGGAATGCAACTATGGGGTGGTATATGAGTCTGGAAAAGATAGAGTTATGTGATCAGTCCGAGGGTTATGGATACTATTAGTTGGTCCTGGGAACTGCGTTTTCTATTAAATATAAATATAAATACCAACAAAAGCGGCAGTTCGTAGGGGTACTTAGTTATTGTTTCGGGGTACTTATGACAGATACTGGTAACCAGGTTATCTTATACAATCTCTGGTTGGGGTAAGAGGTGTAAGACACGAAGTAAATTGGCGTAGTGTGGGCTGTGGATACGAAGGAGGCAAGGGGAAGACGTATGACAATTGTGGAAAGTAAATGGAAAAAGGTGAACACAATGGCGGATAAAAATACTTAACCTAAGGATTGCATACATAGATTTATGGGGCGATGGGTCTTCATAAAGCTTAGTCTGGCAAGACAAGATGTTAGGGAATGTTAATATTAATACTTAGTTACTAGAGGAACAATGCAAGGGGCGACTGAGCACGGGTTACATATATCTATACTCGTCATGGAAAATGATATAAGAGGTCTAGGGACAATCGTGGGTGTTTTAACTTCTAAAATATATAACATCTACTTCTCGGATGCAAGAACATACATAGATATAATTATGGCTGTCTGATGTGTTGGCATTGGCTCAACGTCGGGACAGGGCATGGTTGTTTTTAATATGAATGTATATTCCTGTTCATCATCTTTGTAGCAAGGACAGTGCCGCTATGTCGTATCAATGCTGGTGGCAGTTAATATTATAGACTTAGTTACTAGAGGAACAAATGCAAGGGGCGACTGGGCAGTGGGCACGGGTTACATATATCTATACTAGTCATGGAAAATGATATAAGAGGTCTAGGAACAAACGTGGGTGTTTTAACTTCTAAGATATATATAAAATCTACTTCTCGGATGTAAGAACATACATAAATATTATGGCTGTCTGATGTGTTGGCATTGGCTCAACGTCGGGACAGGGCATGGTTGTTTTTAATATGAATGTATATTCCTGTTCATCATCTTTGTAGTTAGGAGTGTAGGACACGAGGGGGTTAGTGTACGTGAGGTGTGGAAAAATGGTCAGTTTAGAAAAGGTAAAGAAGGTGCGACCATGAGCTGCTTAGCCCTGCGGGCTTGGGCCTGTCTGAAATGGCTGGCTCGGTCAGCTGGTCCTTTCGTTCTGTGGACCTTTCTTTTGGTGTTTCTGTGTGGTGTTCGTTCGTGGCTTCTGTGGTGGGCTTCTCATTCTGGGGCATTTTAATAAGGACACCAAAATTGGACAGCATAATCCATATGGGGTCTCACTAATGACAAGTAAAGTTTTAAGATAACATCAGCAGTTCTGTTACTCACGCTCCTAGAGATGAACCCGAGAATCCTGTTTGCCTTATTACGAACGCTTATACACTGTTTCCTAGGCTTCAAATCATTGCTAACAAACACACCTAGATCTTTCTCGCAGTCTGAATTTTCTAATTCTAAATTAGCTAGTTTATATTTAACATTTGTTTGCATCTTCCCTATCTTTAATACCTTGCATTTGTCAATGTTAAACTTCATCTGCCAATTTACTGACCATTCATGTAAGGTATCTAGATCCCTTTGGAGGCACTCTATATCGCTATCTGTGTTATGCCCTGTTTTTCTACAGGTTTAACTTGGGTAATGTGAGTTCTAATTGACTGGGTATATAAGGCTGCATGCACAATACAAGATATGAGGAATAGAGAACACAAAGAAACACATGGTAGCAAGTTACACGATCACGTTTATTGATATACCACTGCAGAATACTTGTGTAAGACAATATAATAGAATCGAACAACACTAGCATAAGTGGATCTGGATGGAGCCTAGTCTCCCACTTCCAACGTTCAGGTATTAATCTTCTGATCACTGGCTTTGATTTAACAGGTTTATATACCGAAGACCATCAATGTTACTTATAGATTCATATTCACTGTTAGATTTATTACTGGTAGCTCTGGTGCACAAGTAGTAGTTCACAGACTAGATTAGACACGCGTATTTTATAGCACGGGAATTCTAGTAACCTCAGGGGGTACTGATCTAAGTTTTATATCCTTGTTTCAGAAATACATAGAACGCAATCAGTGGGCGAACGTTAGATATCACTAGAGTTTTAATATCTGAATAAGGTAATTACGAGAGTCAAGGTCGCCTGTTAGTTAATGAGCACTGATCGCTTAGTACGTCCCAATTGGAATGGTTAAGTATGAATTACACTGGGCAAGGTCTTAGCCACTTCGTAGAAATATTTAATTAGTGAAATCTCTAAACAGCACAGTAAGATATAGTACTGCTAAAGAGAATCTTGGGTAGTATCTGATGGGTCTGGTCCTGGTTATCTTGCGTCCATGATGTTGGGGGCTAACGACTGGTTCCGCGGCCGTCCAGGGGGTCCATATGTGTGAAGTTCTTAAATACGTGGGCAGGTCCTTCTATCCAAATCTGCCACGGAGTCTGCCGGCTCTGGGATCTCACTCCGGAACAACACAAGGGCAGAGCTAGAAGTTAACTGCAGGGTAGTGACCCCTGGTTGGTGTCTAGCTTTCAACTGATTTGACTGGGGGCGGGAGTTAGATTTATAGGCTCGGTTCTGGACCCTGTAGACAGTAGGGATCTCGAGTCTTATGAACTTAAGTGAGCTCTCAATAGAAATGGAGACTAGGTAAGATGGTATTTACTGTTGTGGCACAGGGCTATAGGAAGCCTTTATATTTTCATATAACCGAGCCTTAGTAAGAGGTACTATTTTGGCTATACTGGACGTATTTAGGGGAGAGAGACTGGATCTACTTTGCGAGGAGGATGGGGACAGCTGTGATAGGAACGTCTCTCTAGATTGTTCAATCTTCATTCTATGGTATAGCTGAGGTGCTAATTTAGTGATCAGAGCATGCAAGAAAGGTAAATGGTTTATTGTGAGTTAATAGAGGTTAGTAAAGGTGTTAGTCATTCATGGTTAGTTCATTGATAGGAAGAATTCCTGTGCTACCTGGCAATGACTCGAAAGTCAAAACAGGGGCCAGGTATACCTCCGCGGGGGTGGGGGTCTCCCTCCTCGGGTGGGCAAAAAGGGGGAGCTGGGCGCCCTCTCTCTCTGTGATCGTCGTCCGGCGGCTGTGGCTAGGGGCTTGCCATATCACCAGTGTTTATAATAACCCTCTGTGTATGAGACAGATGTGGGCGTCATTAATACCAAAACCGAAGGTGCCTTAGCTAGCTGGTTTTACTCGGCTGGTTGTTAATTGTAGGGTTTGCTGGATGTGGTGGAGACTGGGTTGCTAACTCTGCCACATTTATCTGGAAGTATGGCAATAGAAGTTAGTTACTGGCGGGGCGGCGAGCCTCGCACCGACGACCATTGGGTGCAGGGTTGTGAATGTGTTGTAAGAGAATAGATGGCATGCAAGGGGCTAGTAAAGTTCTAATGTTGTTCTGGCCTACTAAGTGAAGGTAGGCTGGATAGGAGTATATATATAAAAGGTTGGAGAGCGTTAGTAACGGACAATTCAAGGATCTTCAAGAGGTATGGGAGAGAGGCTAGGTCGGACAAGAGTCGAGAAGCGCGGGAATTCTTAATGAGAGGGGGGGAAGAGTTCAAGGGCTACAGGGAAATTTTGCCCCTAAGGTCCCTGGGCGTGGGGGTGGCATTAGGCTACAATTGATATGGAAGTTTGAAAAAGGCAGTAGAATACGTTAGCCAAAATATGCTACCGGGGAATGCAACTATGGGGTGGTATATGAGTCTGGAAAAGATAGAGTTATGTGATCAGTCCGAGGGTTATGGATACTATTAGTTGGTCCTGGGAACTGCGTTTTCTATTAAATATAAATATAAATACCAACAACAGCGGCAGTTCGTAGGGGGTACTTAGTTATTGTTTCGGGGTACTTATGACAGATACTGGTAACCAGGTTATCTTATACAATCTCTGGTTGGGGTAAGAGGTGTAAGACACGAAGTAAATTGGCGTAGTGTGGGCTGTGGATACGAAGGAGGCAAGGGGAAGACGTATGACAATTGTGGAAAGTAAATGGAAAAATGTGAACACAATGGCGGATAAAAATACTTAACCTAAGGATTGCTAAAATGCCCCAGAACAAGAAGCCCACCACAGAAGCCACGAGCGAACACCGCACAGAAACACCCGGAAGAAAGGTCCACAGAACGAAAGGACCAGCTGACCGAGCCAGCCAATTCAGACAGGCCCAAGCCCGCAGGGCTAAACAGCTTTTGGCTGCACCCAGTTTTCCTTTTTCTAAACTGACCATTTTTCCACACCTCACGTACACTAACCCCCTCGTGTCCTACACTCCTAACTACAAAGATGATGAACAGGAATATACATTCATATTAAAAACAACCATGCCCTGTCCCGACGTTGAGCCAATGCCAACACATCAGACAGCCATAATATTTATGTATGTTCTTACATCCGAGAAGTAGATTTTATATATATCTTAGAAGTTAAAACACCCACGTTTGTTCCTAGACCTCTTATATCATTTTCCATGACTAGTACAGATATATGTAACCCGTGCCCACTGCCCAGTCGCCCCTTGCATTTGTTCCTCTAGTAACTAAGTCTATAATATTAACTGCCACCAGCATTGATACGACATAGCGGCACTGTCCTTGCTACAAAGATGATGAACAGGAATATACATTCATATTAAAAACAACCATGCCCTGTCCCGACGTTGAGCCAATGCCAACACATCAGACAGCCATAATTATATCTATGTATGTTCTTGCATCCGAGAAGTAGATGTTATATATGTTAGAAGTTAAAACACCCACGATTGTCCCTAGACCTCTTATATCATTTTCCATGACTAGTATAGATATATGTAACCCGTGCTCAGTCGCCCCTTGCATTGTTCCTCTAGTAACTAAGTATTAATATTAACATTCCCTAACATCTTGTCTTGCCAGACTAAGCTTTATGAAGACCCATCGCCCCATAAATCTATGTATGCAATCCTTAGGTTAAGTATTTTTATCCGCCATTGTGTTCACCTTTTTCCATTTACTTTCCACAATTGTCATACGTCTTCCCCTTGCCTCCTTCGTATCCACAGCCCACACTACGCCAATTTACTTCGTGTCTTACACCTCTTACCCCAACCAGAGATTGTATAAGATAACCTGGTTACCAGTATCTGTCATAAGTACCCCGAAACAATAACTAAGTACCCCTACGAACTGCCGCTTTTGTTGGTATTTATATTTATATTTAATAGAAAACGCAGTTCCCAGGACACAACTAATAGTATCCATAACCCTCGGACTGATCACATAACTCTATCTTTTCCAGACTCATATACCACCCCATAGTTGCATTCCCCGGTAGCATATTTTGGCTAACGTATTCTACTGCCTTTTCAAACTTTCCATATCAAGTGTAGCCTAATGCCACCCCCATGCCCAGGGACCTTAGGGGCAAAATTTCCCTGTAGCCCTTTAACTCTCCCCCACTCTCAGTAAGAATTCCCGCGCTTCTCGACTCTTGTCCGACCTAGCCTCTCTCTCATACCTCTTGAAGATCCTTGAATTGTCCGTTGCTAACGCTCTCCAACCTTTTATATATATACTCCTATCCAGCCTACCTTCACTTAGTAGGCCAGAACAACATTAGAACTTTACTAGCCCCTTGCATGCCATCTATTCTCTTACAACACATTCACAACCCTGCACCCAATGGTCGTCGGTGCGAGGCTAGCCGCCCCGCCAGTTACTAACTTCTATTGCCATACTTCCAGATAAATGTGGCAGAGTTAGCAACCCAGTCTCCACCACATCCAGCAAACTCTACAATTAACAACCAGCCGAGTAAAACCAGCTAGCTAAGGCACCTTCGGTTTTGGTATTAAAGACACCCACATCTGTCTCATACACAGAGGGTTATTAATAAAGACTGGTGATATGGCAAGCCCCTAGCCACAGCCGCCGGACGACGATCACAGAGAGAGTGCGCCCAGCTCCCCCTTTTGGCCCACCCGAGGAGGGAGACCCCCACCCCCGCGGAGGTATACCTGGCCCCTGTTTTGACTTTCGAGTCATTGCCAGGTAGCACAGGAATTCTTCCTATCAATGAACTAACCATGAATGACTAACACCTTTACTAACCTCTATTAACTCACAATAAACCATTTACCTTTCTTGCATGCTCTGATCACTAAATTAGCACCTCAGATATACCATAGAATGAAGATTGAACAATCTAGAGAGACGTTCCTATCACAGCTGTCCCCATCCTCCTCGCAAAGTAGATCCAGTCTCTCTCCCCTAAATACGTCCAGTATAGCCAAAATAGTACCTCTTACTAAGGCTCAGTTATATGAAATATAAAGGCTTTCCTATAGCCCTGTGCCACAACAGTAAATACCATCTTACCTAGTCTCCATTTCTATTGAGAGCTCAATTAAGTTCATAAGACTCGAGATCCCTACTGTCTACAGGGTCCAGAACCGAGCCTATAAATCTAACTCCCGCCCCCAGTCAAATCAGTTGAAAGCTAGACACCAACCAGGGGTCACTACCCTGCAGTTAACCTCTAGCTCTGCCCTTGTGTTGTTCCGGAGTGAGATCCCAGAACCGGCAGACTCCGTGGCAGATTTGGATGGAAGGACCTGCCCACGTATTTAAGAACTTCACACATATGGACACCCTGGACGGCCGCGGAACCAGTCGTTAGCCCCCAACATCATGGACGCAAGATAACCAGGACCAGACCCATCAGATACTACCCAAGATTCTCTTTAGCAGTACTACATCTTACTGTGCTGTTTAGAGATTTCACTAATTAAATATTTCTACGAAGTGGCTAAGACCTTGCCCAGTGTAATACAGACTTAACCATTCCATTTGGGACGTACTAAGCGATCAGTGCTCATTAATTAACAGGCGACCTTGACTCTCGTAATTACCTTATTCAGATATTAAAACTCTAGTGATATCTAACGTTCGCCCACTGATTTGCGTTCTATGTATTTCTGAAACAAGGATATAAAACTTAGATCAGTACCCCTCTGAGGTTACAATAGAATTCCCGTGCTCTAAAATACGCGTGTCTAATCTAGTCTGTGAACTACTACTTGTGCACCAGAGCTACCAGTAATAAATCTAACAGTGAATAGGAATCTACAAGTAACATTGATGGTCTTCGGTATATAAACCTGTTAAATCAAAGCCAGTGATCAGAAGATTAATACCTGAACGTTGGAAGTGGGAGACTAGGCTCCATCCAGATCCACTTATGCTAGTGTTGTTCCATTCTATTATATTGTCTTACACAAGTATTCTGCAGTGGTATATTAATAAACGTGATCGTGTAACTTGCTACCATGTGTTTCTTTGTGTTCTCTATTCCTCATATCTTGTATTGTGCATGCAGCCTTCTATACCCAGTCAATTAGAACTCACATTACCCAAGTTAAACCTGTAGAAAAACAGGGCATAACATTGGCGGCAGCGGTGGTTCTTGATTCGGATATAAGGTTGCATTACACTGCAAGTTTGGAACAGTAGAAGCATGGCAACAGGTCGAAATCTTCAGCCACTCGCACATATTCCCAAGTATGATTTAAACACGTATGATATCACCAGTTACTTAGACATAATAAAGCCAGTATACGATGTGGTATTTTATAATGACCGCGAAAAAATCGCCTGGGGAATTTTGCATATTATACAGTTGGGAGAAGCCGTTTCCCAACTTGTTGATAAGCCTACCTTTAAAGAATTTATCCACCAAATGGTGGCACAGAATACGCCAGAGAGTACCTGGAACCAGTTTCGATCCTTCGTGATCCGGACCTTAGATCCACTTTTGGGTTCCCCCGTCGCCCCCAAAATAATAAAAGTCGACGAGATCAAGTATGAAGGGGATATAAATGTGACCCTCATACAACTCTACAGATACGTGAGGACCACGTATAGCTATGAAGATTACGACCAACAAAATGAACTCTTATTCACCGCTTTGTTAAACATCCTCCCACCCCACATCACCGCCCATCTCGACCCGTATGGCTTATTCGAAGAACATATGCTCTCCATCAGAGAAGAATGCCTACGCAGTTCGATGAATCCCCTATCCAACCCTTCAGCCCCTATCCAAGACTCCGTGCACCCTTCCAAAATGACTTCCGGTGAAAGTCCAACCCCAGTGCACTCTTCCTTGCCTCTATCCTCTCTGACCATCCCTAACTCTTCCCCCACCAACCCTCCACAGCCCCCCCAACAAACTCCGTATTCTAGCTATGCCTACCCATGTAGGCCTCCCTCAACATATTTTCCCCATGACCCCAGAAATGTTCAGCTATCCCCCCACCAACAAAATTTCCCTTGTGACAAGTTTCAGTCGGTAGCTTGTGACAGTTTTCAGTCGGTAGCTCCCTTCTACCCCCACACAGTTAATACCCCTAGAAAACGTCGAAACCCCACACTTGACTCGCCCTCTCATGTCAAAAGAAAACGTCGAAACCCCACACTCGACTCGCCCTCTCATGTCAAACGAACTCGCCAGTCCCAGATAACCTCTAACCAGACCGAGACTGCCACCAAGAAAATTCCCCAAACTCGTCCTGTTAATGTCAAAAAAACCCACCAACCCCAGATAACCGCTAACCAGACCGTGACTGCCACCAAGAAGATTCCCAAAATTCGTCCTGTTAAAAACTCCAAATCCATACATCAGTCCTCTACCAATAACCCCTGTTCTACACCTAACTCTTCCCCCACCAACCCGCCGCAGTCCCCCCAACAAATCCCGTTTCCTAACTCGCTCACCTCTCACCACCCTGACCCTCCCACACACACCGTTAATCCTCCCCTCACACGTGACGACCTAGGGACCCAACTATGTTCCCCCCCTTCCCCCAGAAATACTCAGCTATTCCCCCACCAACAAAATCTCCCTTGTGACGGTTTTCCGTCAGTAGCTCCCTTCCACCCCCCCACAATTCACACCCCTAATAAACTTCAAAACCCCACACTTGACTCACCCCCTCATGACAGACAAACCCACCAACCCCAGATAACCTCTAACCAAACCGTCACTGCCACCGACACACCCCACCCCTCTGATCCTCCCACACGCGCCGTTAATCCTCCCCTCACGCGTGACGACCTAGGGACCCAACCATGTTCCCCCCCTTCCCCCAGAAATACTCCGCTATTCCCCCACCAACAAAATCTCCCTTGTGACAGTTTTCCGTCAGTAGCTCCCTTCCACCCCCCCACAATTCACACCCCTAATAAACTTCAGAACCCCACACTTGACTCACCCCCTCATGACAGACAAACTCACCAACCCCAGATAACCTCTAAGCAAACCGTTACTGCCACCGACACACCCCACCACTCTGATCCTCCCACACGCGCCGTTAATCCCCCCCTCACGCGTGACTCCCACCAAAGTGATTTCCCCCCCCTCATGCGTACCGAACACCTGCTCACCAGTCGGTCCCCCACCATCATGAGCCCAGCTGAACTTTCAACCTCCCCCTCTTCACCGTTACCCCACCCGCCCCAAATTCCCCCCCCAAAGATCCCGCTCGACGAAATACCACTCCCATCCCAATCCAACCACAAAACCTTTTCCACCTTGGCTAAACCCCAAAATACTCTCTCTCTCGCCCCAAACAACATAATCAACCTCTCAACTTCAACCACTCCTCGAAATCCCATCCATGTCTCTCCCGGAAATAAAATCAGTCTAAATTCAACCCCTCTCAAACCACAACCCTGCCTGCCCAGACCCCCCCCACCATCTCCCTATCAAATCCCCACACACCAAACTTCCAAACCACCCGATCATAGTAAACACTCAACCTTCAGCCTTACTCACCCTTCCCCAAACCCCACTCACGACCACAACTCTCTACACAATTCAACCCCTCCCCAGCACCAACCTCTTCCGCAACAACAACCCCGAGTCGACCTGCCCGTTTCATCTTTAAAACCCCCCTATCACTACCCCCGACCGAAACCACTTAGACCCCCCCTCCAAAACTGTCCCCGGGCCAGCTCGCCCCCAGACCCACATTCCTAACGACACGAACTAACGGTATATCCACCCCGCCCTTCCAAAGTGAAAGTGAACCACCACCCCCTATTACCAGACCGTCACCCAGACTAACGGCGACCCTAAATACCCCCCCCCCCCTGATGATGATGAGGATATTATTGTACTAAATTGTTTTGAATGTTTTCAATTCCTAAGCGATTGGGCATGATTCTATAAATTTACATGTTTTCCATATACTGTATATATTATTTTTTTGTCCCTTAGTCATACTACTTTTCTTGTTAACCTACATTTTTCTGACTATCTTTTAAATTTGCTTTATACATTGTTAAACACTTTACCTTTTCTTAATTTCCTGTTCTTAATTATCTGCCCTTTCTTAAATTTACATGTTTTACATATACTGTATATATTATTATTTTTTTTCCTTAGTCATACTATTCTTGTTACCTACATTTTTCTGACTATCTTTTAAATTTGCTTTATACATTGTTAAACACTTTACCTTTTCTTAATTTCCGGTGTTCTTAATTATCTGTCCTTACTTAAATTTACATGTTTTCCATATACTGTATATATATATATTTTTTTTCCCTTAGTCATACTACTTTTCTTGTTAACCTACATTTTTCTGACTATGCTTCTTTTTACTTCACCCTTGAGGCTCGAGGACGAGCCTATAATGAAGGAGAGGGAAGTAAAATGCCCCAGAACAAGAAGCCCACCACAGAAGCCACGAGCGAACACCGCACAGAAACACCCGGAAGAAAGGTCCACAGAACGAAAGGACCAGCTGACCGAGCCAGCCAATTCAGACAGGCCCAAGCCCGCAGGGCTAAACAGCTTTTGGCTGCACCCAGTTTTCCTTTTTCTAAACTGACCATTTTTCCACACCTCACGTACACTAACCCCCTCGTGTCCTACACTCCTAACTACAAAGATGATGAACAGGAATATACATTCATATTAAAAACAACCATGCCCTGTCCCGACGTTGAGCCAATGCCAACACATCAGACAGCCATAATATTTATGTATGTTCTTACATCCGAGAAGTAGATTTTATATATATCTTAGAAGTTAAAACACCCACGTTTGTTCCTAGACCTCTTATATCATTTTCCATGACTAGTACAGATATATGTAACCCGTGCCCACTGCCCAGTCGCCCCTTGCATTTGTTCCTCTAGTAACGAAGTCTATAATATTAACTGCCACCAGCATTGATACGACATGGCGGCACTGTCCTTGCTACAAAGATGATGAACAGGAATATACATTCATATTAAAAACAACCATGCCCTGTCCCGACGTTGAGCCAATGCCAACACATCAGACAGCCATAATATTTATGTATGTTCTTACATCCGAGAAGTAGATTTTATATATATTTTAGAAGTTAAAACACCCACGATTGTCCCTAGACCTCTTCTATCATTTTCCATGACGAGTATAGATATATGTAACCCGTGCTCAGTCGCCCCTTGCATTGTTCCTCTAGTAACTAAGTCTATAATATTAACTGCCACCAGCATTGATACGACATAGCGGCACTGTCCTTGCTACAAAGATGATGAACAGGAATATACATTCATATTAAAAACAACCATGCCCTGTCCCGACGTTGAGCCAATGCCAACACATCAGACAGCCATAATTATATCTATGTATGTTCTTGCATCCGAGAAGTAGATGTTATATATGTTAGAAGTTAAAACACCCACGATTGTCCCTAGACCTCTTATATCATTTTCCATGACTAGTATAGATATATGTAACCCGTGCTCAGTCGCCCCTTGCATTGTTCCTCTAGTAACTAAGTATTAATATTAACATTCCCTAACATCTTGTCTTGCCAGACTAAGCTTTATGAAGACCCATCGCCCCATAAATCTATGTATGCAATCCTTAGGTTAAGTATTTTTATCCGCCATTGTGTTCACCTTTTTCCATTTACTTTCCACAATTGTCATACGTCTTCCCCTTGCCTCCTTCGTATCCACAGCCCACACTACGCCAATTTACTTCGTGTCTTACACCTCTTACCCCAACCAGAGATTGTATAAGATAACCTGGTTACCAGTATCTGTCATAAGTACCCCGAAACAATAACTAAGTACCCCTACGAACTGCCGCTTTTGTTGGTATTTATATTTATATTTAATAGAAAACGCAGTTCCCAGGACACAACTAATAGTATCCATAACCCTCGGACTGATCACATAACTCTATCTTTTCCAGACTCATATACCACCCCATAGTTGCATTCCCCGGTAGCATATTTTGGCTAACGTATTCTACTGCCTTTTCAAACTTTCCATATCAAGTGTAGCCTAATGCCACCCCCATGCCCAGGGACCTTAGGGGCAAAATTTCCCTGTAGCCCTTGAACTCTCCCCCACTCTCAGTAAGAATTCCCGCGCTTCTCGACTCTTGTCCGACCTAGCCTCTCTCTCATACCTCTTGAAGATCCTTGAATTGTCCGTTGCTAACGCTCTCCAACCTTTTATATATATACTCCTATCCAGCCTACCTTCACTTAGTAGGCCAGAACAACATTAGAACTTTACTAGCCCCTTGCATGCCATCTATTCTCTTACAACACATTCACAACCCTGCACCCAATGGTCGTCGGTGCGAGGCTAGCCGCCCCGCCAGTTACTAACTTCTATTGCCATACTTCCAGATAAATGTGGCAGAGTTAGCAACCCAGTCTCCACCACATCCAGCAAACTCTACAATTAACAACCAGCCGAGTAAAACCAGCTAGCTAAGGCACCTTCGGTTTTGGTATTAAAGACACCCACATCTGTCTCATACACAGAGGGTTATTAATAAACACTGGTGATATGGCAAGCCCCTAGCCACAGCCGCCGGACGACGATCACAGAGAGAGTGCGCCCAGCTCCCCCTTTTGGCCCACCCGAGGAGGGAGACCCCCACCCCCGCGGAGGTATACCTGGCCCCTGTTTTGACTTTCGAGTCATTGCCAGGTAGCACAGGAATTCTTCCTATCAATGAACTAACCATGAATGACTAACACCTTTACTAACCTCTATTAACTCACAATAAACCATTTACCTTTCTTGCATGCTCTGATCACTAAATTAGCACCTCAGATATACCATAGAATGAAGATTGAACAATCTAGAGAGACGTTCCTATCACAGCTGTCCCCATCCTCCTCGCAAAGTAGATCCAGTCTCTCTCCCCTAAATACGTCCAGTATAGCCAAAATAGTACCTCTTACTAAGGCTCAGTTATATGAAATATAAAGGCTTTCCTATAGCCCTGTGCCACAACAGTAAATACCATCTTACCTAGTCTCCATTTCTATTGAGAGCTCAATTAAGTTCATAAGACTCGAGATCCCTACTGTCTACAGGGTCCAGAACCGAGCCTATAAATCTAACTCCCGCCCCCAGTCAAATCAGTTGAAAGCTAGACACCAACCAGGGGTCACTACCCTGCAGTTAACCTCTAGCTCTGCCCTTGTGTTGTTCCGGAGTGAGATCCCAGAACCGGCAGACTCCGTGGCAGATTTGGATGGAAGGACCTGCCCACGTATTTAAGAACTTCACACATATGGACACCCTGGACGGCCGCGGAACCAGTCGTTAGCCCCCAACATCATGGACGCAAGATAATCAGGACCAGACCCATCAGATACTACCCAAGATTCTCTTTAGCAGTACTACATCTTACTGTGCTGTTTAGAGATTTCACTAATTAAATATTTCTACGAAGTGGCTAAGACCTTGCCCAGTGTAATACAGACTTAACCATTCCATTTGGGACGTACTAAGCGATCAGTGCTCATTAATTAACAGGCGACCTTGACTCTCGTAATTACCTTATTCAGATATTAAAACTCTAGTGATATCTAACGTTCGCCCACTGATTTGCGTTCTATGTATTTCTGAAACAAGGATATAAAACTTAGATCAGTACCCCTCTGAGGTTACAATAGAATTCCCGTGCTCTAAAATACGCGTGTCTAATCTAGTCTGTGAACTACTACTTGTGCACCAGAGCTACCAGTAATAAATCTAACAGTGAATAGGAATCTACAAGTAACATTGATGGTCTTCGGTATATAAACCTGTTAAATCAAAGCCAGTGATCAGAAGATTAATACCTGAACGTTGGAAGTGGGAGACTAGGCTCCATCCAGATCCACTTATGCTAGTGTTGTTCCATTCTATTATATTGTCTTACACAAGTATTCTGCAGTGGTATATTAATAAACGTGATCGTGTAACTTGCTACCATGTGTTTCTTTGTGTTCTCTATTCCTCATATCTTGTATTGTGCATGCAGCCTTCTATACCCAGTCAATTAGAACTCACATTACCCAAGTTAAACCTGTAGAAAAACAGGGCATAACAATGACAATGCCCTGCTTGCAACTCGCTAATGTTAGCACGAAAATATACCTCAGAATAAGGGAATAACAGGGAAAATAGGTGATAACTGAAAGTGGGGAAGGAGGGGAGGTAGAGGAGTGATATTTTGCATGGCCCAGGGGCAAATTTTTTTTTTTTTATTTTCTTTTTCGATGTTTAACCCGTACAGCCCCAGCGACGCGCCTGGCGCGTCGGCGATGTATGTAACGCACAGCCCCAGAGACGCGCCTGGCGAGTCACCCTAATTTCCCCTAATTGCGCCGACCGTAACCTCAGGTGTAGCCACGCAAGAGGGCTCAGATTTGTATGGGAACTGTGTACGTATCCCACGCAACCGTGCCGATGGTTGAAAACTCTCAAAGTCCACGTGCGTGCGCGCGAGCGCGCAATAACCTGTTTTTTTGGGATAATTGCCTTCAATTTTTTACTCTTATAAAATCCGTTTTCGGGGGCTCTGTAGGACCATTTTTTAAGCTTTTTGAGCGGTTTTTCGTGGTTTTTCCTTCATTCCTAACCCATTCGCTATTGTTTCTGGAATAAAACCATTTTTTGAAAACCGGCCGGGTTCTGGTGCGCAAACATTACAAAACTAGCCGGGGCTCCACGGGTTAAAGTTGATTTTTTTTTTCTGACTCTTAACCCGTTGAGCCCCGGCTAGTTATAATATTTTGTTCACCCCAGTCCCAAGCCATTTTAATTTTTTTTTTTTGTTTGCTAAAATGGAAGACAAGGATGAGAAATGAAAAAAAAAAAAAAAATCACCTCGGATATTTTTTTTTGGGGGGGGGGGGGGGGGGGGGGGGAGCCTCAAAAAAAATTGTTGAGCCAAAATGGAAGAGAATGGTGAGAAATGAAAAAAAAATAAAAAAAAAACTCACCTCGGTCATTTGGGGGGGGGGGGGGGGGGGGCGAAAGTTCGTCTCCCCCGCATGACCACCCGCCCGGGAGCACTAGGGTGAAAACTGAGTATGGCATTGTACGGCATACATCCTAAGGAGTGTCTCACATAAATCTCAAGCCTCTAGCTCCCATACGACCGGAGTAATGAAGGTTCAAATTGGCGGTGAACTAAGGGTGTAAAGTATCCCCACTAAGCCCACCACCACCGGCCGCGCGGCTGTCTTGGCCCGCTCACACCTACCGGCCCGGCTCCCACACACACTACGGTACCTCCCCCTCCTATTCTCCCGCCATTTCCTACCTTACGAGCCACGTAAATGATTTTAATATGCCGGACGCACGTGATGCGTCGCTGGGAGTTGGTGATAACAAACTGCCGACGCATCACGTGCGACGCTGGGTCTCAATGGGTTAAGAGTCTTCCCGCAGTCCGCCGGGGGAACTCTTAACCCGGGAGCTGCGGGAAGACTCTTAAGAGTTCCCCCGGCGGACTGCGGGAAGACTCTCTGGAGTAAGTAAAACTAAAAATCAACTTTTGACATCGAAAAAAAATTATTTTTTTTATTTTTATTTTTTTATTTTTTTATTTTTGTTTGGCCCCTGGGCCATGCAAAATCTCAGTCCTCTACCTCCCCTCCTTCCCCACTTTCCTCCTATTCCTCAGTTATCACCTATTTTCCCTATTATTCCCTTATTCTGAGGTATATTTTCGTGCTAACATTAGCGAGTTGCAAGCAGGGTGTTGTCATCACTGATGGCCATCGAGTGCAAGAGAGAGAGAGAGAGTATCGATCGACTGTGTCGCAGTGGCCTTGGGGAAAATTGGCGGGAAGGTAGCTTGCCTCACCCATACATTATACAACTCGCGGGCTATATCTCCGATTTTGACCATCCAAACGCTGTTTTCACTCGTTTTATTGTTGTTTCAGGTTAATACCTTTATAATCAACCCATAATAGGCGCATATGGATAATTATTAATGCTATTAATGGTACAATGAATATTTTAGTGACGAAAAACCTCAAATACGTCAGCACAGGGGGACGTTTTCATTTACCCCCGTGCGCACTTCAGAGGTTAAGAGTCTTCCCGCAGTTCCCGGGTTAACAAAGATCCCTTAACCTCTCGGCTGAGCATGGGGGGTATGAGACACCACACTCCTGTGCTGACGTATTTGAGCTGTTCCCATCACTAACATCGTTATTTTACCATAAATAGCATTAATACTTATCCATATGCGCCTATTATAGGTTGATTATAAAGGTATTAACCTGTTACAACAATAAAACAAGTGGAAACAGTGTTTGGATGGTCAAAATCGGCGATACAGGCCGGGAGTTACATAATGTATGGCTGAGGCAACCTCCCTGCCCTCCACCCCTTCCCTTGTCTGGAGAGACACTGTTCCGCAATAGTCTCTCTCTCGCTCTTTCCCACGCTTGGTAACAGTGATGACAACGCCCTGCTACCAACTCGCTAATGTTAGCACGAAAATTAACCACAGAATAAGGGAATAACAGGGAAAATAGGTGATAACTGAAGGAGGGGAGGAAAGTGGGGAAGGAGGGGAAGTGGAGAAGTGATATTTGGCAATGGCCCAGGGGCAAAAAAAAAATAAAAAAATAAAAACAAAAAACAATTTTTTTTTGGGTGTTTTAAATAGATTATTTGTTTCCCTTACTCTTAAGAGTCTTCCCGCAGTCCGCCGGGAACTCTTAACCCGGGAGCTGCCGGGAGACTCTTAAGAGTTCCCCCGGCGCACTGCGGGAAGACTCTTCAGAGTAACGCTTTTGAACGCGTACCAAAACCGCGCGTTAATAGTCAGGCGGCTGAAAATTGGTGTGGATGTAGTACTACATGTCAACTCTCGATACCACCCCGCCAAACGCTCTCCCCGCACTCGTGCAAGCACCACCGCGCCAGTAACCACGCACTAGTCATGGAGCCCACACGTCCCTCACGCTCGCTCCCTGATGACACAACCAGCCCTCCTTCTGGTGGTGTTAGCCGCCGTGGAAGGCAGAGGGTGGCTGCCAAAGACCCTAGCTACCAGTACGACACGCCCTACAGCTCTGAGGACGAAACACCAGCACCCAAAGCACAAAAAACACGTGCAAGCAGGGCAATGGCACAGAGGTCATTGGTCTTTCGGGACACTGCCACCACGACCCAGGCCACTGCAACAACCACTATCACCACTGCCACCCCTGCCACCCCTGCCAGCGACGCAGGAGGCCGCCCTAGGGCTGCAAAACCTGCGGGGGCAGGAAAAATTAAAGGCACGGGCGTAGGGAAAAGATCCCGTACGCCAGCCACAGTGCCCCTACCACCACCACCACCACCAGCCGCCGCCCCTGGCCCGGCTGCCGCCGCCGCCCCTGGCCCGGCTGCCGCTGCCGCCCCTGCTGCCCCTGCCAGCGACACAGGAGGCCGCCCTAGGGCTGCAAAACCTGCGGGGGCAGGAAAAATTAAAGGCACGGGCGTAGGGAAAAGATCCCGTACGCCAGCCACAGTGCCCCTACCACCACCACCACCACCACCACCAGCCGCCGCCCCTGGCCCGGCTGCCGCCGCCGCCCCTGGCCCGGCTGCCGCTGCCGCCCCTGCTGCCCCTGCCGCCCCTGCTGCCCCTGCCGCCCCTGCCCAAGGAACAGGGAAGGGGAAGGGGAAGGGGAAAGGGAGAGGGAAAGCGACTGCTGGCCCTGCTGTCCCTGGTGGCCCTGCTGCCCCTGTTGCCCCTGCTGCCCCTGTTGCCCCTGTTGCCCCTGCTGCCCCTGCCGCCCCTGCCGCCCCTGCCCAAGGAACAGAGAGAAGGGCGACAGGCACCACCATCATCTTGCCATCAAGGCCACGCACCACTGCTGCCCCTGCCGCCGCCTCTGCCGCCGCCTCTGCTGCCACCTCTGCCGCCGCCCCTGCCGCCACCTCTGCTGTCCCTGTCCATAAGACACCCTCGCGTGAAAAAATTACCCGCAAAACTCTGACACCATCAAAATATGGCGCCCTGCTGTTTGATGGTGATTCGCAGGACATTGGCAGCCAAGGTTTTGACGACGAAGACCTAGCACCGGACCAAGGGTGGGGGGATTTGGGAGTGGACAGTGGGAGTGAGTCAGACGTCGGCGACGAAAATGAGGAAGGTCATCGTCTGTCTAGTGAAGAGGAGGGTGATGATGATCAAGTGCTGTATCGCGACCATGGAAGCGATATTTCAGACGATGAAGCAGACGCAGACGGCATTCCGATCCCTGGCTTGCCTTCGTTCGATTGGTCTGACGGGGTCAATTTTGTACCTGACGTGCCCCAGTTCAATCCTGGGACGTCAGGAACAACTGACGACTGGCCCTGTGACGATCAAGCGAACGAAAGCGACTTCTTCCTCGCTTTTTTCGATATGGAGGTAATGACGTACATCGTTGCCCAAACAAACGCCTACTACAGGTGGGTGTTTGGCCGATTGGACGTCCTTTCTCCAAAAGCGAGAATACGAGGCTGGGTGGATACGACTGTGGAAGAATTTATGACGTTCTTTGCCTTGTTGTTCCTCATGCCTCTGATCAAGAAGCATGTGTTGCAACACTATTGGAAGCACGACTCTCTCATCGCCACCCCAACTTTCAATAAGTTCATGACTCGTGACAGATTTTTGTTGCTGCTAAGATTTATGCACTTTGCAGACAACGAAAATCCTAACAGGATTGACAGGATATGGAAAGTTCGGGATGTGTTCACCATGTTGTTGGAGAGGTATAGGAAATACTTTTACCCCTTCCTCAATTTGGTGATTGATGAGTCGCTCGTGCTCTTCAAAGGACGTCTTGTTTTCAAACAGTATATCCCCTTGAAAAGGCATAGGTTCGGAATCAAGCTCTTCGTTTTGTGTGACTGCGAAACTGGAATAGTGCTTGACATGATCGTGTACACAGGCACTGACATTGACATACCGAAAGCCGCTGCCAATGACCCCATGGGCATGTCAGGTGCCATCGTCAGGAAAATGTTGGCACCTTACCTGGGCAAAGGCCACATCATCTACACTGACAACTGGTATACTTCTCCTGCTCTCTGCCAGTTTCTTCATGACAACCAAACGGGGTCATGTGGGACTGTCAGAAAGACAAGAAAGTTTATGCCAAAATTCACAGGTGATGTCATTCCTCTCACAGATGCCTCCTCCAGTGACACACCTTCAGAAGACGACCTGGCCCAGGAACACCGCGAGAGGCATGTGCGAAGAAGGCGACGAAAGGGGCAGAAATACAAGCAGCTCGAAAAGTGTGGGAAAGTGATAGCCCTGAAGTGGAAGGATAAGCGAGACGTCCACCTGCTTTCCACCGTCCACACAGGTGCCCAGATGGATTCTGGCAAAATCCACTACCGAACCAGGAAGACCATCTACAAGCCCGACATGGTAGTGGACTACATCAAAAACATGCGCATGGTGGACAAGTCTGACTGTCAGCTGTCAGGCGTTGAGTGTCTGAGGAAGACTGTGAAGTGGTATCACAAGCTCTTCCTCCACCTTGTTGACATAACGATGCTGAACGCCTACAACTTGTGGTTGGTCAAAAAGAATATGGCCCCAAACCAGAAACTTAAATTCCGGGAGTTCGTGTACAACGTCTCATACCAACTCCTGGAGAAGTATGGCACCACCACTCACAGACGTACGGCATGGCGTGGGGATCACGTTCCTGACCGAGTCCAGGTGGGTGTCCAAAGACACTACCTGATCAACACCGAGGTGATTGGCACTCGTCACAAGCAGGTGCAGTGCATCGTCTGCAGCTCCAGTGTCAGGAAACCCCATGTCCCAAAAAGAGTCACCTCAATGTGCGCAGAGTGCAAAGTTCCACTCTGCATGGGTGAGTGCTTCAGGGACTACCACACCTTCAAAAATTATTGAGTGTCGCCCTGCCCTGCCCTGCCCTGCACTGCCCTGCCCTGCCCTGCCCTGCACTGCCCTGCCCTGCCCTGCCCTGCCCTGCCCTGCCCTGCCCTGGACTCGCCCCCTGCCCAGCCCTGTCCTGGACTCGCGCCCTACCTTACCTGACCTGACCTAATTGATCACGCTACCTCATAATGTAACATATATATTATATAATGTATAAGTTCCAAAGATGTCCCTGTGATATAGCTTTTACATTATATAATTGTATGTTTCATTATTTAGTTTATAAGTTTCAAATATTTACATGTAATATGCCTTATTTTTTTATTATATCAATATATATGTTTGTTATTAGCCAAAGTCATGTGTATATAATTATTTTCTTACCTCAAATGAATTGTACAAAAATAAATATGTTTCAACAAATCCTGTCAAACCTACTAAGATAATAAAAAAAAACAATAATAAAAAAAAACAACACAAGGTCATGGCATTGTATTCTTACAATATGATATATTCTATGAATATTTCATATTTATTGAATACAATGGCATGATCTTGTAAAAAAAAAAAATTATCAAAAATGTTCTAGACAATATAAAACCTTCCCCATAACCCCCTCCTGGATTCGATCACACAACCCTAGCACACTTTGAGTTTTCCAGTCCGCGACCTTACCAACCATGCCACAGGAGCTCATACCAAATATCACTCCAAACTTCGTGTCTACAATCGAAATGACAATATACAAAAAAAAATGAATTATCCCACCAATTTACGTTTGTAAATTGATGGGATTATCAATTATATCATGCCAAGGTTTATGAAAGTTTGTCTGTGTCAAGAATTAGTAATTATATAACTTTATTCTGTCCAAAATTGCCAAAACATTCAGCAAAATTGCCCCTCTCAGTGCGACTCCACTCATTTTCACACGGTCAAGCGGTGACCCTTGCCGCTCCCTTTATGCCCCAGCTACACCAGCCACAGCAGCTCTGTCTGGGAACAAAATTTGTATAAATACAATAATGGATAAAATACTCTTCACAAATACATTTGTATTGTATAATATTGTAAATAAAAAAGAATAATAACTGTGTGGGTGTCGAAAATTGCTCAACCAGCTTTCTTATGTCTCGCCTACGCGCGTATATTGGATTATACATAGTCATGACTGTCATACAAATAATTGCAGTAGGTCTCGAATATACATTTAGATTGCATATTACTTGGAAATAAATAAGTAAACGTTTCTCTGGTGGCAATCTACCCTTTCGCAAGTGTAAGGAGACACCATTCTATATTTAGCCCTTTATCGCAAAAGGCAATCTGCACGTGTTTACTGACCACCGTCGCTGGTGGTCTATAATATAGTACTTTATTGACAGTCAATGGCCTACATGTTTCTGTGGTACTTCACATGTGTCTAAAATGCAATGTCTGCTTGCATAAAAATGCAATTCTGAAGTCCATTTATACGTACGACATACGCATGTCTCAGTTTCTATCTATCTCTCTCTCTCTCTCTCTCCATTCCTGACTCATGTTATTGTAAAACTCTTGGTGGCAACAAACACCAGACACCTGGAAGACATAAGGTTCAAAATCCCAAGCATCCATACGCCTCGGGCGCCTTCACAATTGTCACACAGCTGGATCTGCCTGCCTTCCTTCTCTTCACGACTCACTCACTCCCTCCCTGCACCCCTGCATGCCTCCCTCCCTCCCTCCCACCCACCCACCCCCAACCCACCCTTTCAGGCTTCCGTCTGCTAGAAACACATTCACAATTTGCGTAAATATCGCATCAATTGGGCTATATGCGGAAAATTCCTTGTTATATGGGACGCCTACATACGTACACGTCTTTATTATAGCATGACAGTGCTCTAAATACAAGATTTACGTGATATTTATGGCGTAACACACCCTCTCCCCCTTTCATTCCCAGCACAACTCACTCACACCTTGGTTCACGCATAGAAACTCTTTGATAATGTGCGTAAATATCGCATGAATTGGTCAATATGCGGTATATGATATATGATATATGGCACGTATACATACGTACAAGTCTGTATTATAGCATGACAGTGCTCTACGTACAAGATATACGTGATATGTATGGCGTAAACCACACTCTCGGCTCATAAATTGCCGCCAAACCTCCAACACATCTTCATTCCCGCCTACAAATTATCTTATAATTCCCTTATATATTGCAATTTTTGGTCACTATGAGGCATATTCATTGTTATATGGGTGGCCTACACACGTATACATACTCTACATAGCCTAAAAGGGCTCAAAAATGGACATATACGTGATAATACGCCGTAACCCACCCCCTCCTCCCTCTCCTTCTATCCCCTGCGCGCGTAAATATTCGGCAGGGAAATCTCGCCGCTCGATGACAATCTAGCCGCGCGGTGCCATTCGCTCCACATTTTTCAACTACGGACCGTTCCCCCACCCCCCCCAGACATTTTTTGGGGGGTCAAATATATATGGGCCGATGCCCGCAAACATTCCCTACACGATGATGTACTTTTTATCGAAATTTGCAATAGGTCCCAAAATCATCATAGGTGCGCACAGTCTTACCCTGTAGAAAACCCCCTGTGCGCCGCGGAGAGGTTAAGAGTCTCCCTGCAGTTCCCGGGTTAATAGGGTTTCTTTAACTCACAGGCAGTGTAAGGACTTCGGGGTGCCGTACATCCAACTGAATGGAGGGGTAATCTTGAGGTTTCTCAACTTGGGATGCCAGTGATTGAGAAGCCTCAAAATTGCTTTACTTCCTTCAGATTTCCCTGACATAGTATTCACAATTACTGAGGGGTACCCGTCCTCCTTTTGAGGAGAGCAAGGGCGTGAGCGTGCACTCTCCGTTAGGACAGGAATTAGTCCTTCTTGTCCTAGGGGGAGGTTGACTTCTTTTACTTTACTTAATAACTCTACTATACTTGAAGACATTACAAAGGTGGTATTGTATGTAGATGTTACTCAAGCTAAGGCTTATTTGGATTTACAGGTCACAGGTGGGGTCTTGGGGTTGTGGAGATAATTTAACTTTTGTTCAAGGTTTGAGGATGTTTTGGCTTGACCTTGGAGCTGGGAAATTCAGGGGTGAAGGAGTTACGAGAAAATGAGGTTTCTCAGGCGTATCTTGATATTATTCTGCAGACAAGAGCCTGTCACCTTTAATATTGAGAACAGGGGTAGATGAGCATTTTAGGTTATCTTATTATGTATAACACTGATAATTTTTGAGCTTTTGTATATTTATGAGATGGAAATGTACACGGGTGTATGGATCCCGGACGGTTGGTATTTCGGTGAGTTTGTGTTGGCAGTCCTGGGGTCAAGAGATTAGCCGGGAGGCGAGAAGGTTTGGGTGGTGATAGCTTCGACTGGTAGTAATGAATATAAAAGGTAGGAAAGAAGAGAATGTGGTTTGCTTATGAATAGAATAGCTTGATGATGATAAGGCATGTACATATGTGGTTGGTATGAAATAGATAGAATAGTTTTAGCTAGATGATCTGAAAGAGTTTTTGCATAAGTGACAAGGTCTTTCAACACGTTTAGTTAGTTGATCACAATATTTGGCAAACAGGGGATCTGTCGTATGATGTTCTTAACATTACAATGATACATATTATTCAATATTAAACATAAGTTGTTTTATTATGAGTGGTTTTTAGTCTTACAACAACATGGCACATAGATATATAAACAAGATTAATTACGTTCTTTATTTAAAACTTCTGGCTGAAGACTATCTTCCTTCTGGGTGAGGAAGTGGCCGCCATGGGGTGAATCGTCTTCCCCGGGGTTACCAGACATCCTGTCGTCACCGTGGCGACTCGGGCATCCCTGGGGGTCGCTACAGGTGCGGGTAGTCCAGGCGTCGTTCTTCTAGCTGGAGTTGTGTGTTTTTCTCTTGTCCTCCTTTTCTTTGGTTTCTTCATTTCCCTTTCTCCTTCTTTCTCTGTGTTTCCTTCTTCTACTGCTTGGGTGTCTTTCCGTTTTCTCGGTATTTCACTCTAGGTACAACTCAAGGAAGAAAGCCATCTGGGCCAGATGACTTGAACCTATTTAACTTATCTATTCTTTTTGCTACTTCCTTTGGGTACATCTGATTTTGCTAAGAACTTCACTCGTGTACTAATCCTGGACTTGGCATGTCACTGATATTTTCCCTTGTAAATACTGAGGCAAAATAGTCGTTTAGGGATTTAGCTATATCAGTGTCAGAAGTTTGATGTTGGCCTGTTGGATCCTTTAGAGGTCCAATGCTACTTTTGAATGGCTTCCTGCTGTTCACATAGCTGAAGAACTCTTTAGGACTCTCTTTGCAGAGGGCTGCAACCCTTAGTTGTTGTTGTTGTTCCCTAAGCTGCCTGGCCGAACAGCCCCGAGTCCCTGAGGAAGGCCATGGCCACGATCGGGCTTTCCCACAGAGCTCTCATTGAGTGTAGGTTGTGTTGTTGGCGTAAGTGGTTGTGTGAAATGCAGTCTTCTATGATGTGTTTAACCTAACAAGTGCGCATGGGGGTAATTGGAAACGTCCCCCTGTGCTGACGTATTTGAGGTGTTTCCGTCACTAAAATATTCATTGTACCATTAATAGCATTAATACTTATCCATATGCGCCTATTATGGGTTGATTATAAAGGTATTAACCTGAAACAACAATAAAACGAGTGAAAACAGCGTTTGGATGGTCAAAATCGGAGATATAGCCCGCGAGTTGTATAATGTATGGGTGAGGCAACCTGCTTTCCCGCCAATTTCCCCCAAGGCCACTGAGACACAGTCGATCGATACTCTCTCTCTCTCTCTTGCACTCGCTTGCCATCAGTGATGACAACACCCTGCTTGCAACTCGCTAATGTTAGCACGAAAATATACCTCAGAATAAGGGAATAACAGGGAAAATAGGTGATAACTGAAGGAGAGGAGGAAAGTGGGGAAGGAGGGGAGGTAGAGGACTGAGACTTTGCATGGCCCAGGGGCCAAAACAAAAATAAAAAATATTTTTTTTTTTTTTTTTCGATGTCAAAAGTTGATTTTTTGTTTTACTTACTCTTAAGAGTCTCCCCGCAGTCCGCCGGGGAACTCTTAACCCGGGAGCTGCGGGAAGACTCTTAAGAGTTCCCCCGGCGGACTGCGGGAAGACTCTCCTGAGTAAGTAAAATTAAAAATCAACTTTTGACATCGAAAAAAAAAAAAAAAATTTTATTTTTATTTTTTTATTTTTTTATTTTTTTTTGGCCCCTGGGCCATGCAAAATCTCAGTCCTCTACCTCCCCTCCTTCCCCACTTTCCTCCTATCCCTCAGTTATCACCTATTTTCCCTATTATTCCCTTATTCTGAGGTATATTTTCGTGCTAACATTAGCGAGTTGCAAGCAGGGTGTTGTCATCACAGATGGCAATCGAGTGCAAGAGAGAGAGAGAGAGTATCGATCGACTGTGTCGCAGTGGCCTTGGGGAAAATTGGCGGGAAGGTAGCTTGCCTCACCCATACATTATACAACTCGCGGGCTATATCTCCGATTTTGACCATCCAAACGCTGTTTTCACTCGTTTTATTGTTGTTTCAGGTTAATACCTATATAATCAACCCATAATAGGCGCATATGGATAATTATTAATGCTATTAATGGTACAATGAATATTTTAGTGACGGAAACACCTCAAATACGTCAGCACAGGGGGAGGTTTTCAATTACCCCCGTGCGCACTTCAGAGGTTAAGAGTCTTCCCGCAGTTCCCGGGTTAATGGTATGGGGTGCTGCGTTACATCCCGGGCAGGCGTCGACAACGGAGTCATCCAGTCTCTTCTGATAGCTCAGGAGAGCTGGATGGTGTCCGCATCTCAGCCTGGCCAGGTGGACTCTGTCCTCGCGAGGGAGGGAGGATTCGGAAGGATGGATTTCGGGAGGTCGTGCATGCAGCTGCGTGTTGTCTGTGAGTGAGTGGATGGATTGGCGAGAGATATGAGTATGGATGTGCTTCTGGAAGTTGGTTCGGGGTGGGCAGGGAGGGAGAGAGGACAATAATTGTGTGTGATACCGTGTGCTGGGTGTTGTTTTGATATTTCTTGGTGTCTGTGGGTGTGTTGCCATGTAGTTTAGTGGGTGGTCTTGGTTTGTGGAGGCTGCTGCCAGGAATTGAGTGCCTCTCATGTCCAGATGGTCTTTGACTTTGAGGATTTTGGTTTCTTGATGTAGATGATCTGTGGGTGCAGTAGCTGTGCAGCCTGTAATGATCTTCAGGGCTTTGTTTTGAATAGTCTGTAAGGTCTTATGATGTGTTTCAGCTAGGTTAGAAGCCCAGGCTGGGCTTGTGTATTCCATTACTGATCTTATGTATTGTTTATATACTGTGGTGGTAGTTTCTTTGTTGTGTCCAAATTTTGTGTGAGCAAGTGACCTGAGGGCGTTAAGTCTGGGTGTCAGTTTCTTTTTAATGTTTGTGGTGTGCTGTTTGAATGTCATATGAGTATCATAATTATGTTACTCCTAGGATTTTGGGTGTGTGTGTATGTGTTAGGGGTGTGTTGTTTATGGTGAGTTGAGGGATGTATTCGTGTTCACCTGTCCAGCTTGTGAGCAGGGTTGCGGTGGATTTGGCTGGGGCTAGATTAAGTCTGTTTGTAGTGCACCAGCCATGTAGTGTGTTGAGATAGGGTTGAAGGAGATCCGTTGCTCTTCTTGGGTCATGGTGTGTGCATGTGAGTGTTATGTCATCTGCATAGGAGGCTAAGTTTATTTGGGGAGTATTGGGTGTAGTTATATCGTGCATGTACAGATTGAAGAGTGCGGGCGATAGGACGGATCCTTGTGGGACTCCGTTTGGAAAGTTTCTGATTTTAGATGACTGACCGGCAA
Source organism: Lithodes maja (assembly GCA_037953745.1). NCBI lineage: Eukaryota > Metazoa > Arthropoda > Malacostraca > Decapoda > Lithodidae > Lithodes > Lithodes maja. The sequence goes on along the minus strand of JBAKBP010006503.1, from coordinate 46,103 downwards.
AAGATACGTGTGCACATCTGCCTGCTAGGAAGTTGGCCAGCCACCTTTTTGTGTTGTTGTGCATGTTTGTGTTGTAGATTTTGTTTGTTAGGTTGTGGCGGGGGATGGCATCGAAGGCTTTACTAATGTCAAGTGTGGCTAATAGTGATCTGTGTGGTGGTCTAGCTGAGTTGATGCCATCAAAAGCTCTTTGTGTAAGGTCTGTGAGAAGAGTGTTTGTGGAGTGCAGTGGCCTAAAGCCATGTTGTGTTGGAGCTAGGGGTAGGTCGGGTGTAATTAGTTGTAATACTAGGCGTTCCATGACTTTGGAGGGGGAGCAAAGGAGTGTGATGGGGCGGTGCGAGGAGGGTAGCGTGGGGTCTTTGTTGGGTTTGGGGAATGTGATGATGATACCATGCTTCCAAATGTCTGGTATTGTGTTGTGTGAATAGCTGTAGTTTGATATGTTAGTGAGTGTTTGTATGCCTTGTGGTCCCAGGTGTCTGAGGTGTATGTTGTCTAGGCCACAGGCGGGTGAGTGCTTGAGATTGTTGATGATATGCTTTGTCTGGTGATTGGTGAAGGGTGTATAGTCAGGGTCTGTGGGGAATTGTCTCTTACGTCGGATGACACGTCGGTCGTCTTTGTGAGGTTTTAGGTGGCTGACATGTGAGAAGTGATTGATGAGAGTGTTTGCTTGTTGTTTACATGAAGGAGTAGAGTCTGTTGTTGTGATTGCAGCATGTGATTGTGTTGTGTTGCTGTTGGAAAGTGTGATGCTGTTTAGTGTTTTGTAGAGTTTTTTGGGGTTTGTTTTGTGATCAAGTGTTTGTAGGAAGTTATTCCAATTTAGTTTTTGTTGTTCTTGTATTTTGTTGTTAGTTTGGGTGTTGAGTGCTTGAATTTGTTGTGTGATGTCTTGTGTGTGGGGTGCTGGGGAGTGTTTCAGTGTGTCACGTTGTCTGATGAGGTTTTGAATTTCTGGTGTGAAGTTGGGGTTGTGTCTTTTTCTGTTACCTCTTGGAATGTGTTTCTTGTCAGCGTTTTGGATAGTTTTATTGAGTATGTGTACAGCATTGTTGATGTTAGTGATGGGTGTACTGTTTAGAGTTGTGAAGTGTTGTTCTGTCTCATTTGTAAATGCTTCCCAGTTAGCTCTTTTATAATTGGTGTATGTGTGTTTGTGGCTAGCTGGGGTGAGTCTGGTTTTGGTGGTGATAATGATCGGGAGGTGGTCAAAGCCTAAGGTTCTGACCACCCTCCAGGATGTTGTGGGGGCGAGTTCTGGGGAGCAAAAGGTGATGTCTGGAGATGATGGGTTATAGAGGGCTTGGTGAGGAATATGGGTATGTTGATGGATGTCGTTAAGGATGATGAGGTTATCTGTTTGGTTTTGTAGTACCAGCCCTCTGTCTGTGTCGGGGTTGTCGACAAACCAGGCCGACGTCTTGGCGTTGAAGTCACCACCCAGGATGATGTGTGGGGTGTTTGTGATGTGTTGTAAGTGTGGTCTGTATTCATTTGGTATTGTAGGGGATGTTTGGGGAGGGATGTATGTGTTTATGATGGTTATGTTGGATTTGTTGCCAGTGCGTATTTTAATTGATTGTATTTCTGTTGTGTTATCATTTGGGGGGACCCTTAGTTCTTCATTCTGCTTTGCTTCCTTTATAAGATATTTCACTTTTCTAAACATATTTTTGAAGGAATCTAAATAACTTTGGTCTTGATTTCTTTTGACCTTTCTGTATGTAACCTTTCTATATCTAATTGCTGAAGCTATGTCTCTTGTGAACCATTTTGGTTGGGTTGAGCCTGATTTGATAAGTTTAGTAGGAACGAATGCAGCTTGTCGATCCATAAACTGCTGTTTGAATGAGCACCAAATCGCATTAACATTCTCACCCTCAAGTCTGATCTGGGATAAGCTTCCCCGAAGGCCTTCAAAATTTGCATGACGGAAATCTAGTTTTGCACTCTGAGGATTGGTGGGTCTGCTGCTAAAGGTGCGAAGAGAGAAAGAACCTAACTAGATTGTGGTCACTACCTCCAAGTGATTCCCCAACAGATAAGCTGGTCACACTTTCATCTTCAGTGGTGAACACAAGATCTAGTATATTGTTCCCTCTAGTTGGATCGTTCATCAACTGGGTCAACAAGTTATCGTTAGTAAAGTCCACAAGACGCCTACCTTCAGCATCGGCAGTTCTTGCTTCCCAGTTTACTAGGCAATTGAAGTCACCTAAGATCACACTGGTTTTACCCTCGATAACAGCACTCAGTCTTGTGTACAGAAATTCATCCTTTTCAACATTTTGATGTGGAGGCCTGTAGGCTACACCAGAACAATCCTACAGATAGAGTTACCTACATTGAGGTCTACTCCAAGCAGTTCATGTTCTGACCTGATCTTGCAGTCAATTGCGTTTAGAAAACCTCTGATGTACACAAGAATTCCGCCCCCTTAATTCCTGCATGGTTCGGTCTTTGTGGAACATTGTATATCCAGGTATTTCAAATTCCCCAACATAATCTCTGGTATCACTGTGAATCCAGATTCAATGATAGCCACTACATCGAAGCATTCTGTAGACAACACTGCCCGAAGTTCGGAGAATTTATTCCTAATTGACCTGGCATTAAATTATACTACCTTGACTCGTAAAGTGCGCAGCCCCTGTAGTATACACCATACCTCTGTGTTAAGATATTCTGATTAATTCTTCACTAAAATCGTTAATTAACCATAAATATAATTAATACTTATCCATATGTGCCTATTTTACGTTTAATAAGAAGATAGTAACATGTAAATACAATAAAAACAAGTGGGAATAGTGTTTGGATGGTCAAAATCGCGAATTATTACCGAGCGGTTCATTCATCAATTGTGAGCCAGCCGGCTGTACACCCTCTCCTCTCGAGGGCTGAAGCCTTACTGACTTACTCCCTCACACTCTCCCATACACAACACACTCGCTAGTCACATGACAACACCATGGAACCGGCCTGGAGATGGTGACACACAAATATACCAATGAATAAGGGAATAACAGGGAAAATAGGTGATAATTGAAGGGGGGGGGGAGGAAAGGGGGGTAGGAGGGGACTTTGACACATGTGAAGGAGTGATTGGAGGTATGGAGGGGAATTATCTCACTTAACCCAGCAAGTGCTGAAACACTAATAAGAGTTTTACCGCTGCACTGCGGATCTCCTTATATAATCCAAGGCCTAAAAAAAAACATTTAAACCAGCCCAGTATCAATTTATATATACCGGTATATATATTTTTTTTATTGCCCCTTGACCATGCCAAATATCACTCCTCCACATCCCCTCCTTACCCCCCCCCCCTTCAATTATCACCTATTCTCTCTCTTTTTCCCTTATTTCGTCGATATATTTTCGTGCTATCAATAGCGATTCATAAGCAAGCTGTGCTTGTATGTGCTACACAGCGAGTGAAAGAGAGAAAGAGAGGAAACTACACGGCTGTGTCGCTCCAGCCGTCGTGACGGCTGGCTGGCTGGCAGGCTGCCTCAGCCTTAAGTTATGTAACTCCCGATCTAATTTGCCGATGTTGACCATCCAAACGCTGTTTCCACTTGTTTTATTGCTGTAACAGGTTAATACCTTTATAATCAATGTAAATTAGGCACATATGGATAAGTATTAATGATATTTATGGTACGATGACGATTTGAGTGGAGGAAACAGTCTAAATACCTCCGCACAGGGGTGGCTGTATACTATAGGGGGTACGCAGTGGAGAGATTAAACACAATTTTTTTTTTAAAGTGCCACTGGGGTATTTTAAATGTTTTTTTTTAGGTCTAGCATCTTAAGAGTCTCCCCGCAGTCGTCCAGTAAAACCTCTTAAGAGTCTCCCCGCGGCTGCCGGGTTAAGGGGATTCTCGTTTTTCTTAGAACCCCTAGCTTACCCAGTTTCCAGAAGAGAAAGGGGTCTCTGGCGGTAGTGCATTTTCTTGTACACTATTTCTCTGTACATTATCAGAGGTGTTGCAATTCCCTATGTTTGGTGAATCCTCACCTGAGGCAGAAGAACCAATATCTAGTGGTTCAGAAATTGGCAACTGAGGTGTAGGCCTACAGTCTAGAGGGAATTGCGAGGCATCTCTCAATCTATTGGGGAACTCTGCCATTTGTTGAGAGGTATTCTTACTCTCAGAGGGACGAACTTCTTTTGTGGGACCTCTTTTTGGAAGTTTGAGATCAACTGCTGGTGAGGATTTGCTCTTTTCATGTTCGGGGATGCTTTCTAAATTTTTGGTTACCCTCAGCAAGCTGTAATGATGGTGATTTTGGAAATCAGCAAGCTTGATTTTACCGCTAGTGCTTAAGTGCACACCGTCACGGAGGTAGAGGTTGCGCTTCCCATAGAACTCATCAAATGGGTCCACAAATCTCACCCCTTTCTGGGTACACAGGTTAGCTAACCTACCATTTAAGCCTATTGCTTTGTTGGTAGCACAATCCCCTCCATACATCATGGGCAAAATACCAAGTATCATGCCTCTGTCTGTCTTCAGTCGGATCTCATCAGCCAGAGCCATGACCTCTCCTATTATTGACTGTGGCACCGACTTTATTTCTTTTGAGAAACAGATCATTACCACTGACCTGGGCTATTATTGTCATCCCCTTAATCTTGGACCAGACTTTTTCCACTTCCTTTGTGATCTGGGAAGTCCTTGCACCTGCGAGGCTCTTCACCTTTCTCACATCTCGGCGAAACTTAACAAAGTGAGACTCTTGGCCTTTGACCTGAGAATCCCCAATCAAAATTGTTTTTGTCTCTTTGTCATTAACCCTTGTCTAGCGGGTCCTCTGTGGCCGTTTTGGGCCTTTTCAGGCCATTCTGACTGCTATATCAACCATCAGTATGAAAGGAACTGTATTGCACCGAAAACTAGGTGGAAATCGCTACACAATGACACCACATACAGCTACGTAGCACTCATGGAGCACTGACAGTGTTACCTCGAAGATGGAAGTTTAGCTGATTTTGCTACATTGCTCACTTTTAGCGAACTATTGGTTACACTGTCATCCTCCCGCGCGGTGGGGGAACTGGAGTTAGTGTGGGCCGGGAGGCCACAGATGTCGGACGTATGGATCATTACTATCCCACCCATTTTCACTCGATTTCCACCCTTTTTTCACCCGTTTTTTGCCAGTTTTTTTAACTCGACTTATGTTGCGTGCCGCTCTTTAAGGGTTAACGAGACCAAACCTGCTTGACATGTTAAGGTTGGTCCCTTTATTGTTTGAATGAGTCATAGTAGGCTTAACATTTTGCTGCCCACTCTGCACTTGACGATCTTTTATTCCTCTGTTCTGTGAGGACTTAGAGAAGTCATACTGACTTTTGGTATGGTTTAGAAGACTGAATCTATTTGAGGTGTTAAGGGTAGGGCACACCTTGACACCCCCAATCTTTCAAAAATCCTAAAACCCCCTTAATTTTATGTTTTTTAAATATGTTTGTTATTATATTAGTTAGTAGTACTATCCTCTATATGTTCACCGAAATTGGTTGCTTTTCTATGTGTTTTATATTTTGTATTTAATTAACCCGGGAGCTGCGGGAAGACTCTTAAGAGTTCCCCCGGCGGACTGCGGGAAGACTCTCCTGAGTAAGTAAAATTAAAAATCAACTTTTGACATCGAAAAAAAAAAAAATTATTATTTTTATTTTTTTATTTTTTTATTTTTGTTTGGCCCCTGGGCCATGCAAAATCTCAGTCCTCTACCTCCCCTCCTTCCCCACTTTCCTCCTATCCCTCAGTTATCACCTATTTCCCTATTATTCCCTTATTCTGAGGTATATTTTCGTGCTAACATTAGCGAGTTGCAAGCAGGGTGTTGTCATCACTGATAGCAATCGAGTGCAAGAGAGAGAGAGAGAATATCGATCGACTGTGTCGCAGTGGCCTTGGGGAAAATTGGCGGGAAGGTAGCTTGCCTCACCCATACATTATACAACTCGCGGGCTATATCTCCGATTTTGACCATCCAAACGCTGTTTTCACTCGTTTTATTGTTGTTTCAGGTTAATACCTTTATAATCAACCCATAATAGGCGCATATGGATAATTATTAATGCTATTAATGGTACAATGAATATTTTAGTGACGAAAAACCTCAAATACGTCAGCACAGGGGGAGGTTTTCAATTACCCCCGTGCGCACTTCAGAGGTTAATGTTGTTTTTCCATTAAAAACACCAATTTCATCTTAAAACCTCTTGAAACATGGATAGGCATTAGTAAACCACATATTACACAAAGAATCGGTATAATATCACGGTTTTCATTAATATAAAGTGCCCAAAATTAGTTTTGTGCATTATCGTATAATTAAATTCATGAATTCTCGAAATATTTCTTATATTATTATAATGTTCAATAGTTCAGTCCCATGAATAGAAAACACAATTTTACTACGACATGTTGCGTATATAGGTGTGTTGCATATGTGTGCATCATTATACATATATAAGTCAATAAATACTTGTGGCAGAGTGCCTAGAAGGTGAAAAATGTAATTAAAAGTTACAGGAGATTCCATTTTCAACATTCAATATTATATTATTTTAGTGGCCTTGGCGAAAAAAAAAATAAGTTACTCCTCTTATTATCGTTTTCTTAGCGTACGCTCTTTAAGAGAAAACGAATTATCTGCGAATTTCATGTTAAACTATTATATTTTATAATATTTTAGTATTTCGACTGGATTCTGAAATTTGTGATTTTGTACTTCCTAATGTTATGATAGACATAACATGACATATGACATTATTTATATATATATATATATATATATATATATATATATATATATATATATATATATATATATGCATGGATATTCATAGATATCATATTTTTTCATATTTATTGATATTTATCTTTCTTATAGCTATATTTTTTTGCATTATTATTTATTTATTTATTTTTGTTTGGCCTTTACCGACGATTTTTCGTCTCCCCCCTGGGGGTCCTATGCAGCTGAATCATCGGAAAGGGGTTTTGTTTTACCAGGGATGGGCACAAGGTCACTAGTTGTGTTGAACATCTAGCTGGTAGGCCTATTTATGGCTGGTGGGGGGGGGGGGGGGGTGTAGATGCATTTTTGCACACTAAATATGGTTCCACATGTTCTTCTTGACCAAAGGAACATTTTAAGAAGAAACAAAACAAAAAATCAAAATTCCATTGAAAATTTTGGGCTCAAGGTGTGCCCTACCCTTAACCTCATATTCTTGTCTGTTTTTTTTTTTCTTGTTGTGTGTGGCCTTTCTCCGAGCATAGCGAGGGTCACTAACACTAGCTGTAGCAGGAATTGCAGCCTCTTCTGTAGTTGCTGCTTCAATTGTTGCCTCCTTGAATGGCACTACAATCTTATTTTGCTTAACCTCTGAAGTGCGCACGGGGGTAATTGAAAACCTCCCCCTGTGCTGATGTATTTGAGGTGTTTCCGTCACTAAAATATTCATTGTACCATTAATAGCATTAATAATTATCCATATGCGCCTATTATGGGTTGATTATAAAGGTATTAACCTGAAACAACAATAAAACGAGTGAAAACAGCGTTTGGATGGTCAAAATCGGAGATATAGCCCGCGAGTTGTATAATGTATGGGTGAGGCAAGCTACCTTCCCGCCAATTTCCCCCAAGGTCACTGAGACACAGTCGATCGATACTCTCTCTCTCTCTCTTGCACTCGATTGCCATCAGTGATGACAACACCCTGCTTGCAACTCGCTAATGTTAGCACGAAAATATACCTCAGAATAAGGGAATAATAGGGAAAATAGGTGATAACTGAAGGATAGGAGGAAAGTGGGGAAGGAGGGGAGGTAGAGGACTGAGATTTTGCATGGCCCAGGGGCCAAACAAAAATAAAAAAATAAAAAAATAAAAATATATTTTTTTTTTTTTTCGATGTCAAAAGTTGATTTTTAATTTTACTTACTCAGGAGAGTCTTCCCGCAGTCCGCCGGGGGAACTCTTAAGAGTCTTCCTGCAGCTCCCGGGTTAATTGCACCTGCATAACTTGTGCTGGTGTTTGAAGGAACGGCTGCCACTCTCTCAATAGCTTCAGTTCTAAGTCTATCTATTACCTTTTTCAACTCTTCTATTTCTTTTATTCCTTTAGAAACTTTGTTCTTTAGAATTGTATTTTCTGTGTCTCTTTGCTTTGATTGTTCCTTAATCCCAGCTACCTCCTTCATGAGTTTGCCTTCTATCTCACAAAAGAGACAGAGACTATCATGGTGGATGCTAGCATATGCACCTTCTTTGAAGTCGATGCACCACTTTAGCTTCTTGCATTTAGCGCAAGTTGCTTTGAGTTTTGTAGTATTAGTAGCTGACATGGTTTTAGATTTCTTCTAACAGTTCAAATACTTTGTAAAGGCTTCTAACTTCAAGGAAAACTGAAATTCTAGGTTTTTCCAGGTTAAATAGGAATGGAAATAGTCCCAGGCCCACTTTAGGATCAACCTTTCCTGGTACCTGGCACGGGGTACGAACCTCTGAAGGGAATTTAACCCTCCTAAAAACCCACAGGTTTTGAGATGCCTTGGGTGGGATTCGAACCCTGGTTAGTGACGCACCACCATCACCACCAGGCCTGCGTGCTAACCCACTGTACTACCACGGACGTACTAAAAGTATAGCAACCTTAGTCCGATTTTTAAGAACCAGGTGATAGTCTCGTGGTGTTATCACGTGATGAGTTTATTGGACTTACCATCCACGACTATTTGACGCTATACCTGACGTCAACTCGGGTAGTACATTATTGTGGTTGCGGGACATTTTCGAGGGCATTACACCACATTCCTTTTTAGTTAGGCTAGTCCCTAGCCTCGTAAGGTCGTAAGGTATCGTAGCCTTTTTACCTTTGCAATCTCAATTCTCTTGGTATAGGGTTCGCGTGACGGGTGCTTCTACTAGCTACCAGGTCACGTTCCCTTACTGCCACCAATGAAATAATAGGTTTTTCCAGGTTAAATAGGAATGGAAATAGTCCCAGGCCCACTTTAGGATCAACCTTTCCTGGTACCTGGCGCGGGGTACGAACCTCTGAAGGGAATTTAACCCTCCTAAAAACCCACAGGTTTTGAGATGCCTTGGGGTTCTGGTTAGTGATGCACCACCATCACCACCAGGCCCGCGCGCTAACCCACTGTACTACCACGGACGTACTAAAAGTATAGCAACCTTAGTCCGATTTTTAAGAACCAGGTGATAGTCTCATGGTGTTATCACGTGATGAGTTTATTGGACTTACCATCCACAACTATTTTACGCTATACCTGACGTCAACTCGGGTAGTACATTATTGTGGTTGCGGGACATTTTCGAGGGCATTACAAAAACTAATGACCAATACAATGCTATAAAAAGGGGGTTGGTGGTGAATTATTCCCACGTCATCTGCATCCGCCTATTCGTCAATGGTGTTCATTCTGTTCTAGATTCTGACTTTGTTATGCCTGCCACACTGAACCAAAGATCCCAGAGGTCAGACAGTCCCAACGTGCTGCAGCTTCCAATTGAGCAGCACTCGTGTCCTAAAGACACTGATTTTCCGAAAGGAGCGACAGTGATAGCCTGAATCCTTACTAAGTAGCCTACTACTTACTAACCAACTTCAAACGGCCAGACTCTAGAATCAAGTGATGAAGGGATATTACACTTATTCCAGTAGACAAACCCGGGTATTTTAGTTGGCCTGGCAACCAACATGTCAGTAAAGCTTTACTCCAGCCACCTGGTCTGGTCTGTGTGAGTGTAAAGAATAGAGAAGAAGTATTATAACTATAACTATAGGAAAAGTCGTAGATGTACCTCGGATTCGCAGGGACGCTACTCCCTAAAAGACGGGCTAACCCCGTCTCTCTCCTACGAGAAAGAGTGTATGTGTGTGTATATATTGGTCACTGTCCTCAACAATATTAGAAGCTGGAGGCAGGTATATAAAGGTACCGGTATAGTGAAATTCAATAGTTGTGTTAAAAGTGTGTGTGTAAAAGAGAGAGAGAGAGAGTGTGCGTATGGTTGTGTGTATATATATATGTAAATTAGAGAGTGTGTGTGTAGCCTATGTGTGTGTTCTGGTCACTGTCCTCAACATTATTAGAAGCTTGAGTAAGGTTTATAAATGTACCGGTATAGTGAGGTTCAATAGTTGTGTTATACGTGTGTGTGTGTGTGTGTGTGATAAAGTGAGAGAGTGTGTATGTGTATGTGTGTGTATTCAAGGACTTGCTGAACCAAGACAATCCTGTAGATCCAACTTGCCAACAAGAGTTTGAAGAGCAACCCATTATTCAAGATCTTGATATACCACCAACTTTTAATGAAGTGACTAGAGCAGTTAAGACCCTGAAAGATAACAAATCTCCTGGTCCAGATGGTATACCAGCAGAGCTAATTAAATATGGAGGTTACCTACTGCTTCGAGATATTCACTCATTCATTTTGGAGATTTGGGACAAGGAGTAGGCCTACATACCTCAGACATGGAAAGATGCAAATATTATCACATATAACAATTTACAAAAACAAGGGTGATAAATCTAATTGTGGCAACAGCAGAGGCATTTCTCTTTTAGCTGTGGCAGGGAAGGTGCTGTCAAAAATCATGCTTCAAAGACTGTTGACCAAAATTACTGAGGAAATACTGCCAGAGTCACAATGCGGTTTCCGTAAAGATCGAGGAACTATTGACATGATTTTTACTATACGTCAATTGCAAGAAAAATGCAGGGAACAAAATAAAGACATTTTTATAGCCTCATTGATCTGTCAAAAGCCTTTGATACCGTAAATCGAGAAACATTGTGGAATATTCTCCGTATCTTTGGCTGTCCACCAAAATTTGTGGCACTTGTAAGGCAGTTTCATGATGGCATGACGGCGAGAGTCACTGCAGGAGGCCATGCATCAGAACCATTTGTTGTTAATGCCGGAGTCAGACAAGGGTGTGTACTGGCACCAGTCCTTTTCAATTTTTTTTTAATATGCATTATAATACTTCTTCATAGGACTATAGCAAACAGAAGTGGAATCAACATAGACTATAGATTAGATGGCAACCTCTTCAACATTCGTAGATTTCAAGCAAGAACAAAAGTATCTATGGAAAATATCCTGGAACTTCAGTATGCAGATGATTGTGCTCTTGTAGCTCACTCGCCAGAGGAACTAGAAGTCGCGCTTGAAGCTGCAGCAAGTGCTTACTCCAGAATGGGCCTGTCAGTTAACATCCAGAAAACACAAATAATTTCTCAGTGGTCAGCTCAGATACCACCAGTGCAGCCAGTGTTCAGATTAGCAGGAGAGGAGATAGCACAATTAAGTTCCTTCCTTCAAGTATCTGGCAAGCTTCCTGTCTGAAACGGCCAGTATTGACGATGAGGTACAACACCGACTGAGACAAGCTGCAGCATCTTTTGGCCGCCTACAAGAGAGAGTTTTCCAAAATAATCACCTGACTCTTTGTACCAAAGTGGCTGTATATAATGTTGTGTGTTTAACCACTTTGCTCTATGGTTGTGAGACATGGACGACATATAGACACCATATACGACCCCTGGAGGCTTTCCACATCAGATGCCTCCGAAAGATTATGGGTATAACCTGGCAGGACTGTGTTCCTCATATAACAATACAGTACTTGAAAGAGCCAACAACACCAGTATTGAGACCCTTATCATCAAACAACAACTTAGATGGGTTGGGCATGTCATCCGTATGCCAGAGGAGAGACTACCTCATAAAATACTATATGGACAGCTGCATGAAGGCCGCAGAGCAGCTGGAGGACCAAAATTAAGATACAAAGACAATATAAAGAAAATACTAAAAAGGTGCAATATACAACCAACTGCACTTGAAAACTTAACATCAGATAGACCACTATGGCGCTCACACTGCCAGCAAGGAGCGAAGGAACTGGAACGTCGGAGGAAACACCACCAGCAGGAGAAGAGGGCCCGGAGACTTGCACGCCGGGAACAACCAGCACCTCCTAACCCGGACTACCAGTGCCCAGACTGTGGCAGGATATGTGCATCACGGATAGGACTCTACAGTCATCGTAGAACTCACAACAGATGAATGCAGGAAGGGAACGTCATCATCGGACTACGATGGACTACCATACCATACCATACCATATATAAAAGAGAGAGAGTGTAGCCTATGTATGTATGCATAGCCTACTGGTCACTGTCCAGGTTCTTATATTTACCGGTATAGTGAGGTTCAATAGTTGTGTGTGTGTGTTTGTGTATGTGTATGTATACTGGTCACTGTTGTCAACAATAATATATGCTGGAGGCAGGTTCATATAAACTTACCGGTATAAGGAGGTTCAATATATATGCCTTAAAGGGAGACTGACCGTTTGTTTGGTTTATTAATTCATTTATTCATATATTTATTTAGTTTCCTCCCTAGACCTCCATCAAGCTTAGAAAAACCCCCCCTAGACCCTCCTTCAAGATAAATTTGTACATTTTTCGGTAGAAAAATGTCCCGGCCGAAGGCCGGTTCCTCTTTAAATTGCAGGCTAGCCATCGCTCGCCAGGAAAAAATCGACACCTAAATGGCACGAAAGGTCTTAAAATTGACAACAAAATGGGGCGAAAGGTGTTAAAATCGCCAAACTAATGGGCCGAACGTCTTATAATCTCAAAACTAGTAGGGCTAAACATTAGGGAGAAGGGGTCCAGAAAACTGGCCCATGTCCCCTTAAGAGGATAGAGTTTATAATTATTTAGGCCATTTTTTAAATGTATATATTATCTTCTGTAGTTTCTTCCTCAGACCTCCATCAAGCTTAAATAATCACCCCGTAGACACCCCTTCAAGATAAATTTGTACATTCGGCTCTTCTTAAAAGTACAGACTCGCTATTGCTCGCCAGGAAAACGTCGACATCTGAATGGCACAAAAGATCCTAAAATTGAAGACGAAATGGGGTGAAAGGTCTTATAATCGCCAAACTAATAGAGCGAACGTCTTATAATCTCAAAACATATAGGCTAAACATGAGGGAGAAGGGGGTCTAGAAAAGCGACCCATCTCCCCCTAGCTAACTAAAGGCTGGTTCACACATAGACGAGTCGGTGCCCGAGTCCAACACGAGTGACACTCGTCGATTATCGGTGTTGCTGGAGGCCGATTACTACACGAGTAGTAACCGATCCCGAGTTAACATGAGTGTAACACGAGTCAACACGTGTTCATACAAGAGTCCGTGCGAGTAACGGAGAGTCAACACGAGTGTAACACGAACCCAACCCAACACGAGTGGCATAAATTTGAAAAATAACGGTCAAATTCCATGGTACAAAAACAAAGAATCGGTACGAGTTAACACGAGTCACGACGAGTGTAACACGAATCAACACGAGTGTAACACGAATCAACACGAGTGTAACACGGATCAACACGAGTGTGAAACGGGTCAACACGAGTGATCTGGGTATATGGGAGTTGGTGGCATTATTAATGACTTCATACCATGTTTCAAGTTCTGCATCTATTTCCTCTAGTAGAGTAGCCTGGTTTAGGTTTCTGATGTTGATGTGCTCTTCTATACTTTCTTGAAAGCCATCCCAGTTGGCTGCGTTGAAATTAGGGCGAGGGGGGGTAGGGGATAGGATGGGTGTTGTGCTTATTTCTGAGATGATCATAGTGTGATTGTTGGTAGTGAGAGGACCTTGGCTTATTGCTAAATTGTGGTATGTTCTGTAATTACTCAGAATTGTGTCTGGGGTTGTAGCTGATCGTGCTGTGAAGAATGTTGGGAAATGTGGGCCTAGGTGTTGTAGCGTTCTGTCTCTGATGAGTTGTTGGATTTGTCTTCCTGTGATGTATGTGTCTCTGTATCCTAGTATGGGGTGATGAACATTTAAGTCCCCAAATAGGTAAACAGGAGCGTTTCTTCTAAACAGTGATATGTAGCCTGGTGTGGGTATATATAATCTGCTAGGTGGTATGTAATCTGTTGCTATGACAAGGGGTCCTGTGTTTGTTTGTACTTGTATGGCTAGTGTGTTTGACAGGAAGTCTCCAATAATTTTGTGTTCAATGTTTTGTTTGATCGTTATTGCGGTGCCATCCATGTGTCTCTCATGGATGTTGGATTTAATTGTTATAAAACCTGGGATTCTGAAGGAGTCGCCAGATTTTAGCCCATGGCTTTGTATTAGGATGATATCTGGTTGTAGTTGGAGATAAATATTGGTTATTTCGAATTTTCTATTTGACCAGGTTAATACATTATGTTGGATGATTTTTATTTTTTGAGCCATTTTAGTGAGTGTTTGGCTTTGTGCTTTTAGGATGTTTTTGTATTATCTCGGAATTCCTTTATCTTTGCCGCTTGGTTTGTTGAATTAGCATTTTTGTTATATGTCTCACTTTACTGATCACCTAAAGTTAAAAGTGGTTGATAGATGACTAACCATCCACCATTGTTGAAAAAATAATGCTGAAAAGATACAAAAGGTCCTTGGAGTCAAATTGACCCTGAATTGAGTGATCACCCCTGTAAGTACTAGAATAAACTGCCACGGGTTGTCTTCTCATGGGGGAAAGGTCTGCTTGGGGGGCATTTTGTGTAGGCTATATTGTGGCCTTTGCTGTGTGTTTTTGTCTTTGTTTTTATTTATATTTGTCCTGTGACGCCTACCAGCGTTGGCAGAATCGCCTCCCGGTAGCCACTAGCGCTCGCCGGGGCAGTGAAATGGGCTACAGTTATCAGAAAATGTTGTTCTTTCTTTCATAGTGTTCGTGTTGTTACAGACAGTCCCGTGGTGGTCTTTATTTTCGTCTGTGACAACGGGAAGCATTTTATATCATGAGTAGAACATAGGATGCATTGTAGTGAAGTTGAGAGAGAGCGAGCGAGCGAGCAGCGTGGGGGCAGTGAGTGTTGATTTCCTCCTCCCTCCCGGAGGAGTTTCTCGCCGCGTTGCCTTTCTCTCGGTTTTGATTGGCTGGTGGTTCCTGGCGCCTTCTGGAGGCCTGCTGCCTTGTGACGTCTTGGCCTGTGATTGGCCGACCACCATGCCTTTGTGTGATCCTGAGGGTCCCGAGGAGCTACCTTCCTCAGAGCTTGCCTGACCAGCATACCCTTCACACTTCCCTTGCCACCTGTCCCCGACTTCTACCTATAGAACACTTTCTCTCTCTCTCAACTTCTTACCTCTTATGCTTCTAATCTATTTAATATCATAACTCCCCTTTGGTTCTGCACGATTTCATATATCGGCCATCGTATTATATACTGAAGCTCTCAGATATTTCATGCTTAGTTAGACATTTTTGGAGGGGTTAACATTTTGTCTGTAGAGGTTCGACATACTCACGGTGTCTCCCTACCTATTTCTTGGTTGTCTGCTGGGCTATTTAATGCTAGATTGGGGTGAGGCTATTGTTGTTGTGATTTCCTATGTGTACCAGGTTTTGTTGAACTTGTACAATCGCAATGGATACGTGGGAAGCCTAGGTGGTGTTTCTGACTGTGTACCTTGTGAGTTTAGCACTGTGTTGCGAGTGAGGGCTTTTGCCTCTGCCACCCAACACTGTGCTAACTCGTTTTGCTTTGACTTGAAGAGGGTCGCCAGGAGAGAACCAGATACTAGCGATCTGGATCTCTCAAGAGAGCACCCCGTCATTTAACGTAATTTGGCCGTACAGTCTTAAGGACCTCGCTAGGCTACAAGCCGCTTGCTCGGCCATTGTTTCCTAGCCTACGACATCCCAGCTAGACTTTATTTGCCTAGCAGACACCCGATTAGGATTATAAACTCTTATGTTATGTATGCAGCATTTTTATTCACGTTGATTGTAAGCCATGGTTGTTGTTGAGTTGCACAACCCGAGCAGGCTTTTCCGTTGCCTGAGGAAGTACTTTTTTGTTGTTGGAGATAATACTATTGCGCATTTATCGTTATTCCCGTGCCAGTTAACACTGTATGTCCCTACACTTGTCATATCTTGTTCCTGCTTTATATAACAGTTCAAAATCCGATTCGATCATCTTAAGCAGCATCCGACTTTCTTCAGAAGATTCCTGTTCGATGCTTTAGGACTTTCATTCACTTTCTTTAATATAGGAGTGACAGTTTATTATTGTTTAGAGTAACTTTAATTATACCTTCTTCTTGTTTGCATTAAATCATTCCAGTGATTTAATTAAGCTCTCTATCTTTTTCCTTGTATACATTATTAACGTAATTGTATGTTGTTGTGATCAGGCTGTATCAGAGATCATCAGCCTGTAGTAGAAGTGCATTTATACCGAGTTAGAGGATACCCCGCTATCGCAGATTTAACTCTGGAGGGTATAGGTGTTTTTGTGCGCTGGCATTATAAGTTCGAGGGTTGGATCTAGTGTTACCGTTGTGGCTGTGTGCCTTTCTAGTCCAATGATTAAGAGCCCTTGTTTTATACGAGTCCCGGTCGTAACAAATGGCGACCTTGCTTAGGATTTTGTGAACTTAGAGAAATATTGCAGGAGTGTAGTGGTCATTTGTTTTTTGTTTGAAGGAATATAGTGGACACAGATTTTTTTTTGGCAAGTAGTATAACACTAGTCTTCGAGCATTTTTGAGTGAATAGTGCTACATGAGAGTTTAGGTACTTCCTTTTTTTTTTATAAACATTGAGAATTTTCGGTGGACACTATGTCGAAAGACGGATCTATGTACGGGGAGGACACAGTACGGGAAACAGATTCTGAGGTGCAGCAGCGGGGTTTGTCCGAAGGCATTAGAGTAATAACTAGTGAGGAGGATGCAAGGAAATTTCTGGAGATGCCTATTACTGTTGACTGGGTGTCGGGGATTGATCGGTATGGTCTCCAGTGTTTGGCCACGGTCATGGGGCATGTGGGCACTAGCAGCATGTCGAGAGGTGACCTGGTGGCCTGGGTGCTCGGCGGGGTGTGTGGGGCTTCGGGTGGAGCGGGAGCTGGGGCACCTTCGGCTCAGCCCCCATTCCACTCGACTCCTACCATGGCGCCCCCTCGTGCTCCGGAGCCGGGTACATACCTGCAGGCCGATAGTCACTGGCAGCGTGGTTTGCACTTGGGTGAGTCTCCAATTGTTGCATCTCCTCCTCCTCAAGGTTTAACTGCAGATATGCTCTTCCAGCTTGAGATGGCTAAGCAGCAGCGGGAATCTGAAGAGCAGCAGCGGCAGTTTGAGATGGCTAAGATTCAGGCTGAGGAGAGAAAGGCCAGATATGAGACTGAGGTTCAGGAGAGAAAGGCCATACGTTAGGCTGAGCAACAGCAGCGGGAAGCTGAGCTTCGGGTTGAGGCTACGAAGTACTGTGCAGACGTAGATCTTGAGAAGTCTAGGGTCGAGACGACAGGGCAGCGTCTCGGTTCTGGGAATCGAGGTCTTGATCAGTCTTTATCGCACCTTCTTAAGTTAGTCTCTGTATTTGACGAGTCGGGTGTCACCAAATTTTTTATGCGTTCTGAGAAGAAGTGCCAGGAGCACCAATGGCCCGAGGTTAAGTGGGCAGCCCTTGTTTCCTCAAGGTTGGTTGGCAAAGGACTCAAGGCATATGATGCGTTGCCCTTGGAGTCTTGCATCGATTATGAGGTATTGAA
Organism: Lithodes maja; assembly: GCA_037953745.1. Taxonomy (NCBI): domain Eukaryota; kingdom Metazoa; phylum Arthropoda; class Malacostraca; order Decapoda; family Lithodidae; genus Lithodes; species Lithodes maja. The sequence continues at coordinate 28,444 of JBAKBP010006503.1, read as the reverse complement.
GGAAGCTGTTCTGCGGGCATACGAGTTACAACCAGAGACGCACAGATTGAAGTTCCGGGGTGTAACGAAGGGTTGTGAGTGCACCTTTCTTGAGCATGCCCGGGATCTGTCCGATGCATTTAGAAACTGGCTGCGTTCTGAGAAGGCATCGACGTTTGAGGAGTTGAAACAGCTGATGCTTCTAGAAAAAAAATTCAAGTGTATGGGCGGCGATCTGACGTTGAATCTTAAAGAAAAAACCCCGAAAACTCTTCAGGAGGCAGCTGAGATGGCTGACCTTCGGATGTCACTGATTCGTGGGTGCGGGTCTGCACAATGGAACGATGCAGGTAACAAGGGGCGCAACACTCCACCCCCCCGAGTCAGTGATACACCATATAACCATAACAACAAGAGCAACGATACTAAGTTTGACCATAAACCTAATACCGTCCCGTTTAAGAAGGGTCAGGGCCCTTCCCCACCTCAAGGGAAGCCCAAGGGGGAGTTAGAGTGTTTTCATTGTCATGAGAAGGGGCATTTTGCAAGAGCCTGTCCAAGCAAGCTACGTAATGCAGTTGTGTCTTTGGCTCACAACATTGGGGTGTCCCCGAAGTCGTCTGAGTTTGCCCGGGGTATAACGTCAGAGGCTGGGACACAGCCAGTGGAGAAGAATCCGGAAGGCTCGAACCCTGTCCGCGATGTCTTTTGCGACCATCGAGGGCGTGGCTGCGTGAAGTGGGCTGGTAAGAAGCATGGAGTTGAGCTGTTGTGAGACACAGGTGCCTCTCAGACTTTGATGAAGAACTTTACTGGTAGACCAATAAACACGGCACGGGTGGTTGTGGTGCAAGGTATCAATGCTATCAGGTCATACCCGTTGGTCAGGATGGAACTGGAGGTAGATGGTGTGACACGAGAGTTGGATGTGGGAATTGTGGAGAACTTGCCTGTTGGGGGCGTCGACCTCCTTCTCGGCAACGACTTTGCGGTGCCTACTTCTGAGGTTTCACCCTTAGTCGTTGCCGAGAAGCCGGCCGACGTGAGTAGGGAGGAACAGGAGTGGGTAGAGAAGTGTCAAGTACAACCTATGGCGTGCGTTGTTACTAGATCTCTTGCATCCAAAGTGTCACAGCCTATTCCTCAGTCTCTAGACCAGCGGAGGAACGGTCGGAAGGAGCAAGCTAAAGTTGGGAGTTTTGTGAGTTTTGCTCCAGCGAGCCGCTGGAGCAAAACTCACAAAACTCCCAACTTAGCGGCTTAGTACTTGACCCAGAGGTGAGCTCCGGAGTGGCCCCAGAACCTGTCACCCCTAGTGACATGGTTGGGCGTGATGGCACTCCGCGACTTAGTAGTTCTCAGTTGGAGGAGAGTTGTGGGAACGGGGCTATCAAACACGAGGACGGGGAAACATGTCATGTGAACCTGTTGGAGGAGTTTGTGAGGCAACCACCTGAGCAGCCTACTGTCCCTGCATTGGTCTGCAGCGGCCAAGGTGGAGTACAAAGGAGTACAAAGGAGTACAAAGGAAATCAAGCAACAACAGATCTAGTGACCCTTCAAGGCTGCTTGTCCTCCAAAACACTGAGGATCAAGTGTCCAAACAGTGGTTTAGAGTGGGTAAGGGAACATTGGAAAGGGAACTACTGCCCTGCCACTAACGTGGCAGGACTAGGAAGTTAGTAGGGGACATATGGGTTAGTAACTGAGGGGAGGATAAAGTTATTCATTTACAAACGCAGTCAGTCGCGGGTTTGATGCGAGATATTTGTCTAGGCGGAATTTAAATGAATCAACGGTGCTGCAGTCTATAACGTTTCGGGGAAGCCCATTCCACAAGTTGACAACTCGATTGAAGAAGAAATTCTTAGATTCGTGCGAGTTAAAAGATTTACCAATAATTTTGCAACCGTTTCCCCGTGTGTAATTAGATTGGTCGATAGTGAAGTACTTACTACAGTTCATATTGTCGATGCCTTTGATGATTTTGAACACTTGAATTAAGTCGCCTCTTAATCTGCGCTGGGTTAAAGGAAATAGATTTAATTCTCTAAGACGCTCTTCGTATGGTTTGTTCTTTAGGCTAGGTATCATTTTGGTAACTCTACGTTGAACTCGTTCTAGCTTGTTTATATCTTTTTGGTAATAAGGGCACCAGGATTGAACGCAGTATTCCAGAAGAGGGCGGACTAAGGAATTGTAAAGGGTTAGGATAACTTCTTTGGATTTATGCTCAAATGACCTGCCTATAAAGCCAATTATTTTGTTTGCCTTCTTAACAACTTCTGAACATTGTTGACTCGGTTTTAGGTTACTCGATATTGTTACTCCCAGATCAGTTTCTCTGTTTACATTCTTAAGCTGAGTGCCATTCATCGAATAGTTTGCTTTCTCATTTAGGTATCCGACATGTAGTACTTTACATTTATCCGCATTGAAACTCATTTGCCAAATTTGGGCCCAACATGACAATTTATCTAGATTGTGTTGCATATCGTCAACTTGTTCTTTTGAGAGTACGCTATTTGCAATTTTTGTATCGTCAGCAAATTTTGAGATTGTGCAGGTGAGACCCTCATCTATGTCGTTGATGTAAATTAGAAAGAGAATTGGTCCTAGTACCGATCCCTGGGGTACCCCGCTACTTACATTGGTCCATTTAGATGCCTTACCGTTTATGACTACTCTTTGCTTTCTGTTGTTGAGCCAATTTTCTATCCATTTCAACACACCGTCTTGTATTCCATGCGCTTTTAGTTTTAGCAGTAAACGTTTGTGGGGAACTTTGTCAAAGGCCTTTTGAAAATCAAGGTATATAATATCTACAGCTTTACTCTCATCGTAGAGGTTGAGGATATCGTGGAAGAAGTCTAAGAGGTTTGTTAAACAGGAACGTTTTTTACGAAAGCCGTGTTGAGTATCTTTAAGTATGTTATTTTCCTCTAAGTGATTTACGAGTCTGTCTCGTATGACCGTTTCTAGCATTTTACATACAACTGAGGTTAAGCTAATTGGACGATAGTTACTGGGTAGGGATTTGCTGCCTTTTTTGAATATCGGTGTTACGTTGGCTAGCTTCCACTGATCAGGCATAGTTCCAGACTGCAAGGATTTATTGAATAGTAATGTCAGTGGTTTGGAGAGCTCATTCTTAGCTTCCTTTAGAACTCTAGGCGAGATTGTATCAGGTCCTGGCGTTTTATTTACTTTGAGTTTATCTAAACAATTCAATACTTCTCTCTCTGTAACGGTGATATTGCTTAGAACATCTGAATTATCAATCTGAATCGGTGATGGTGTAGGGATATCACTGAGGTCTTCGGTTGTAAAAACTGATGCAAAGAAGGTATTGAGGGCATTACTCATTTGTACTTCGTCTTTGGTGTATTCTCCTTTTTCATCGACTAACGGTCCAACAGTTGAAGTAACTACTTTTTTCTTTCTGATATAACTATAGAATTCTTTCGGGTTTGTTTTACTTTGATTCGCAATATGTAACTCTAAGGTCTTTTTACTTTGCTTAATTAACTTTTTGGCTTTGCGTCGTAGCTCTACAAATTTCACCCGTTCTTCGTCATTTTGTGAGGATTTTAATCTATCATTAGCAAATTTTTTTAGCAAGCAGGCAGTTTGAAATATCTTTATTCCACCATTTGGGCTTATTATTATGGCCTGGACGCCGTATTTTCGATGGTATGCAGTCTTGCACTGCTTTTAGGTAAGTGGTTTCGAATAACTTCCAAGATGTATTTATGTCGTTATTGTTAATTAAAAAGCTCCAGTCAGTTTCTTTAAACATAGCTCTAAGTTTATGGAAGTTTGCTTTCTTGAAATTAGGGACTTTTTCGATGCTACTATTTGGTTCGTTACTAGTAAACTTTAAAGTGAAAGTTATCGTACGATGGTCGCTGTTACTGAATTCATCACCAACATTCAAATTCTCTATCAATTCTTCTTTTGTTGCAAGTACAATGTCAAGAACGTTATTACCACGGGTCGGCGTTCGAACAAATTGATAAAGCGAACTCTCTTGCAAGTTCGTATACAAGTCATGTCCGGAGTGTGAAGTAAGAGTATCGCCCCACTTGGTCACAGGTAAATTAAAGTCGCCAAAAATTACGGTATCTTGTGAGTTACTTACATCTGCAATTTGTTCGTAAATTTCTCGGTCAGTTTGCACTGATTGAGCTGGAGAAGGAGAGGGGGGCAGTAGGGCACAGGTGGAGGAGAGTTGGGACTGTCATGCCTCGGCGGAGCAGTGGGCGGGGGACACGAGTCTGGTGGCTGTGGAAGCGCTAGAGCACCTGCCTGAGCAGCAGTGTGCAGTGCTCCAGCACCAGCTCGGTTCATACCCCACTGGTCGTGCCGAGCACCCGAGGCTCACAACTCAGGCGGTGCAAGATGTTCCGCGGGCAGGCCACTTGAATGTTGGTAGACCGTTAGCCTCGTTGTTTCGGTGGTTCAAGGTGGGCGACGAGGCTTGGACATGGTTGTCAGGTCAGGGTCGACCCATGGCTGCCAAGGGTGGTGGTCCAAAGGAGGACTTTGAGCAAATTGGTGAGGTTGGCTGTGGAGTGGATGTGCCCGGTCATCGCATAGCCTCCCAATGCTGCTCTAGTCGAATGCAACAGCCCTACCATAGACCGACTGTATCTGGCCATGTCGCTAAAAGCGGTGATGCTGCGCAGGCAGATGTAGTCGCAAGGAATGCGGGGGTGCGCATGTACGGTATCGGCGGGGAAGCCTTAGCAATAATGAACTATGGGAGTGACTGCACAGGTGGTACTGATTGTCCCTCTCATGACCTGCCTGTTCTAGGAACGAAGGTGGAGAAGGAGGGAGACTACAGGTTAGTAGCTGCGGTCTCGGCTGGGTTGTGGGAGGGCACTAGGCATGTTGTTCTGCGAGATAAGTTGTTTACTAGGCTGTGGCAGTGCATCCGCATGTTTGTTGCTTCTCCAGGCCTGATGTACGGGGTAGAATCCGACATGGAGGCTGGAGACAGTGTAAGGTTTAAGTTAATTCCCTACCGTATAAATCCTGCTCAACAGCCTGTCGTGAAAACAGAGCTAGACGACATGTGGAAAAAGGGTCTGAGGGATAAAGGATATCGTGAGTGGTCGTTGCCAGTGAGTTTGCAACCTGAGTTGAGTGGCAAGATCCGTGTGTATGGTGATTGCAAGAGTGTGGAAGCATTATCCCTGACAGACGCCTATCCATCACCTAGAGTTGACGACACCATAGACCGCATCGGGGCTGCCTCGCTCGTCACGAAGGTAGAACTAGTGAAAGGTTATTGGCATGCCCCGTTGCCGGAAAGAGCGAAGAGAATTGCCAGTCTTGTGATGAACTGGGCAGTTTATCAGTGTCAGGTGTTGTTTTGCTGCCGGGACACAAGTTGGATGTGTGGCATGCTAAGGGCACTGATAATGTTTTGGCTGATTGTTTGTCACGGGAGGGTTTGTTTGCAGGAGAATCCTCGCCGTTCAGTCAGTGTGTGTTGAGAGTGGAGAAAAATCAGGCTTGCCCCTGTAGAGCAGCTGTCAAAAAACAACATTAAAATTAAATAACAAAAATCACATAAAAACTCTTTCATTTTGATAGTTAATTGTAAGTTGCCAATGTTATAGCTAAAGTCCTAAGTTGAACCTGTCTTTCACTTAAGAGGCTGGGCTCTGTGAAGCTCGCTCAGGGAGCATAACAGGCTAAAATTATACTATTATGTTTGGGAGGTGTTATACGATTTGATTTATGCTAAAATGTTGTTTTGTTTATGATTGAGCTTTACATTTCATTTTTTTCTGGCGGGGTGGCTGGTTGTGGTGGGTCTTGTCGGCATTCTGCCTTGTCAGATATGGTGCTCGCCTAATGTTGAGCGTCCCATATCTTGGGCGGGGTGTGACGCCTACCAGCGTTGGCAGAATCGCCTCCCGGTAGCCACTAGCGCTCGCCAGGGCAGTGAAATGGGCTACAGTTATCAGAGAATGTTGTTCTTTCTTTCATAGTGTTCGTGTTGTTACAGACAGTCCCGTGGTGGTCTTTATTTTCGTCTGTGACAACGGGAAGCATTTTATATCATGAGTAGAACATAGGATGCATTGTAGTGAAGTTGAGAGAGAGCGAGCGAGCGAGCGAGCAGCGTGGGGGCAGTGAGTGTTGATTTCCTCCTCCCTCCCGGAGGAGCTTCTCACCGCGTTGCCTTTCTCTCGGTTTTGATTGGCTGGTGGTTCCTGGCGCCTTCTGGAGGCCTGCTGCCTTGTGACGTCTCGGCCTGTGATTGGCTGACCACCATGCCTTTGTGTGATCCTGAGGGTCCTGTGGAGCTACCTTCCTCAGAGCTTGCCTGACCAGCATACCCTTCACACTTCCCTTGCCACCTGTCCCCGACTTCTACCTATAGAACACTTTCTCTCTCTCTCAACTTCTTACCTCTTATGCTTCTAATCTATTTAATATCATAACTCCCCTTTGGTTCTGCACGATTTCATATATCGGCCATCGTATTATATGCTGAAGCTCTCAGATATTTCATGCTTAGTTAGACATTTTGGAGGGGTTAACATTTTGTCTGTAGAGGTTCGACACACTCACGGTGTCTCCCTACCTATTTCTTGGTTGTCTGCTGGGCTATTTAATGCTAGATTGGGGCGAGGCTATTGTTGTTGTGATTTCCGATGTGTACCAGGTTTTGTTGAACTTGTACAATCGCAACGGATACGTGGGAAGCCTAGGTGGTCTTTCTGACTGTGTACCTTGTGAGTTTAGCACTGTGTTGCGAGTGAGGGCTTTTGCCTCTGCCACCCAACACTGTGCTAACTCGTTTTGCTTTGACTTGAAGAGGGTCGCCAGGAGAGAACCAGATACTAGCGATCTAGATCTCTCAAGAGAGCACCCCGTCATTTAACGTAATTTGGCCGTACAGTCTTAAGGACCTCGCTAGGCTACGAGCCGCTTGCTCAGCCATTGTTTCCTAGCCTACGACATCCCAGCTATACTTTATTTGCCTAGCAGACACCCGATTAGGATTATAAACTCTTATGTTATGTATGCAGCATTTTTATTCACGTTGATTGTAAGCCTTGGTTGTTGTTGAGTTGCACAACCCAAGCAGGCTTTTGCGTTGCCTGAGGAAGTACTTCTTTTGTTGTTGGAGATTATACTATTGCGCATTTATCGTTATTCCCGTGCCAGTTAACACTGTATGTCCCTACACTTGTCATATCTTGTTCCTGCTTTATATAACAGTTCAAAATCCAATTCGATCATCTTAAGCAGCATCCGACTTTCTTCAGAAGATTCCTGTTCGATGCTTTAGGACTTTCATTCACTTTCTTTAATATAGGAGTGACAGTTTATTATTGTTTAGAGTAACTTTTATACCTTCTTCTTGTTTGCATTAAATCATTCCAGTGATTTAATTAAGCTCTCAATCGTTTTCCTTGTATACATTATTAACGTAATAATGTTGTTGTGATCAGGCTGTATCAGAGATCATCAGCCTGTAGTAGTAGTGCATTTATACCGAGTTAGAGGATACCCCGCTATCGCAGATTTAACTCTGGAGGCTATAGGTGTTTTTGTGCGCCGGCATTGTAAGTTTGAGGGTTGGATCTAGTGTTACCGTTGTGGCTGTGTGCCTTTCTAGTCCAATGATTAAGAGCCCTTTGTTACGGCTGGATCGGCAATACATATTCGGGATTCTTGATCGTAGGACAGAAATGGCTTATGTGACAACGACACGCTCGATTCCAGTCCCAAATACTATATGCTCCAGACAACAAAAGCACCAACGCCCTACAGAGTTATCGTCTTCGGTAACGAGGTACCTTAACTCGGCGAAAGTGTACAGCAGGGGTAGGCTATGAGGCTAAACTCCCTCAGACATTTATAGGTTATGTTATTACTAAAGAAAGGCAATACTCAAGAAACTACGTTAATATTAAGCCTCTAATAATGTAGAATAGAAGCAGGCTAAAGGTATGACAGTGAAATGCTAAATAACAAATGTACACGCCTACTTGAAAGCGCGTGCACTAGAATAACTGTCCCCTACTAACATGCACTAGCATGTAGCATACAAGATGTTCATGATCCAGTAGATACCTAATAATACACATGGAAGGAACATAAATAGTAGTCACTTATTATAATAATGAATCTATACTTGGAATAACTAAAAGGTTGCAGGCAACAGTACTGTGCCGGTAGCCTACTACCGCATAGGCTACTTCGCTTCTCTCACTCTGTCTCCCCTCTGAGTCCGTATGCGCCCTACGCAACAGAACTCCGGACACAGCAGCAAAACGACAGTGCAGTTAATTGATACATGAAAGTATTAATAGTGTTGTCTTGTGTGTGAGTAATGTGTATTGTAAAGTGTTACATACATAAACTTAAAGAGAGCTGCAATGCATAGTAAAATAAAGATATAACCCACTCATCATCCCCATGTGTTCTAGCTAGCAGGCCAAGTCACAGGAACAACGAGTCCCAGCACCGAAAGCGAGAACCCAGGAAAAGACTGCAGAGAACACAAGGACAGATAAATTACGTTACTCTACTATACCGGCACTACGAGCGAGCTGTAGTCTCTGGTACTACACTCGCTCCTGGCTCGGTAGGCAAATCAAGGCTAAGTCCTCGCCCCTCTACAGACAACTCCTGGGCATGGTCGGGCTCTTACACATGGCACTAGTCTAGTCACAAATTGGATGATGAGCTGGGCATATAACTCGTGAACATGTAGAACGTTCACCAACTATCCTCATCAAGAAGATCGCTGTTCACATTAACCCCTTAAATCTAATACATGTAAATATATGCTTGTCCTAAGAGTAATACGAGAGGTGAGTGCTGAAACTCCTTTAGGACCTCAAGGGAAGGTTATGCATTTAAATAGAGAGAAGAATGAAATGAGAGTAATGTCGTCAGAGAGAAAGAGTGCAACCGTGAGAAATTGGGAGAGAGGGCAAGGGATGTTAGAATCTCAAAGGTTCTAGGCAACCTGATCATGGAACACACAGCGAGCCTCCAGGCAATGTGCAGTACGACAACATGGGCAGCCCAGGCAGCATAGGCAGGCGGCAATGGACTACCAACCCTGTCGCACCTAGCTATAAGCGCAAGGCTGCCAACCGGTCCATACGTCTGGCAACCACCCCCCCGGCAGCGTGGCGCATAGCTACCCTCTCGCTCTGAAGCCCAACTCACTCTCTCTCTCTGAACTCCCATTGTCTTATCTATCAACTTCTCTATTGATACTACATATTAACCCCTTCAGACTCATATGACGCAGAGGTTGCCAGATTAGCAATAAGAAATAAAGTTCTCTCACTCTTATAATTACCTCCCAAAAATTAGTTTTCTACCCACAACTAACTTAAAGACAACTGCAGAGGTTGAAGTAACTAAACTAAAGGTTTCTAAATTCCCCTGATGGTAACAAAGGCTTTAAAGTATCCCTAATCGGCTCAAAATCGCGTCATATGTCGGAGTGGGTTAAATGGAAGGTCTCGACATGGCTTAAAACAAAACCCACCACTGGTTAGCACATGACGAGACCTTTGCAGAGATACAAAGAACATAGTTATACGTTGTCACACTCAATATAGGCAGCCAGCACGGTACAGCAGTACAGAGGTACCGCACAGTGGCGGTACAGTGGAGTACCAAGGAGTACAATCAGGTTGCGTTGCCACGCACTGGGTGCGTCACAGCCCCCCCAAGATTTTAGATAATCGACCTTAGAAGCATTATCAAAATCTGACAGGCAACCAACCGACCTGCTACCCTTAGCTGCCACTAATTGCAAAAGGTGCACAACAACTGAAGTGTGAATTATACATAAAACACAATATCGCATGCATCATGCTACAACAATAAAGACTTACAAAACTAAAAAAAAAAATTCTCGTTTATTTTATTGTTTTATAATCTTTTTGGACGGCGTTATGATAGCCTAATTTTACTCCTGCTCAACCCACACACCGTGCACGACTATCCTGGATCATCAACCCTTGATAGACAATCTGCTATCACGTTCTCACTCCCGGCAATATGCTGAATGTTGAGATTATACTCTTGGAGCATTAGGGACCACCTGGTCAACCGCATATTCCGATTGTGAAACTGATTTAGGAATTTCAAGGGATGATGGTCCGTATAAATCGTCACTACCGGGCCGTAGGCTGGAACATAAACTTCGAAATGTTTGAGCGACAAAACGATAGCAAGAAGCTCCTTCTCTATAGTCGAGTAATTCCTTTGTGCCGAATTAAACTTGCGAGAAAAGAAGCTCACTGGGTGTTCCAAGCCCTCGGAATCAGTCTGCAGTAACACTGCCCCGGCACCCACACCGCTGGCATCAGTCGCCAGCTGAAAACTCCTGGAAAAGTCTGGGGCTCTCAAAATCGGATGTGTACACAGCAGGTGCTTGACTAGGTCGAAAGCCCTCTGACACTCCGCAGCCCAACAGAACTTCACTGACTTCGACAGTAGATCAGTTAACGGTGCTAAGACAGTAGAGTATCCCCGGATGAAGCGCCTATAATAGCCTATCATACCTAGGAACCGCATGACCTGGCGCTTAGTGGTGGGCCTGGGAAACATATTGATAGCCTGTATCTTGCTCAGGGGGGGGCACACCCGGCCTAACCCGACCACGAAGCCAAGATACTGCACAGTAGCCTTTACAAACTCGCACTTCCTCAGGTTCACCACCAGCCCAGCATCGTGCAACCTCCCAAACAGGGTCTCTAAGTGCCTTAGGTGATTTTCAAAATTGTCATCATACACTATCACGTCATCAAGGTAGACCGTGCAGTTAGGGATTTCGTCACAAATATCGTTCATCAGGTTCTGAAACGTGGCAGGTGCGTTCTTAAGCCCATAAGGCATTACGTTACATTGGTAGGTCTTGCCATCTACCACAAAACCACAAACTTGCTTAGCTCGGTCCGACAGGGGTACTTGCCAGTAGCCTTTTACAAGATCAATTTTAGTAAGGTACTTTGCATTCCCTATCTTGTCCACGCTGTCGTCAACTCGAGGCAAAGGGTAAGGGTTGGTAGTGGTCAAGCCATTTAGCCTACGAAAATCTATGCAGAACCGCACCTTGCCGTCAGGTTTTGGCTGCAACGTGACGGGTGATGTCCACTTCACATAACCTTCAGTGATCATCCCTCTCTCAACCATGTACTTTAACTCCTCCCGTAAAGCTGGCAACTTTACCGGGGGCACACGGTAGGGCACTGACTTGAAGGGCACATTATCACCGACGTCCACGTCGTGCGTTACCTGAGTAGTGAGACCTGGGTGTTCGGCGAAAACAGAGGGGTATGACCTGAACAGGCCTAGGACAGCAGCACCCTGGTGCTCAGGCAGGTGACTTACAGCTTGCCTAGCCTCTTGTTCAGTATTCCCCGCCCACTGTTCCGCGGAAATGACACAGTCCCAGCTATCCTCCTCAGCAGCATGACTGTCCCCACCTCCTTCTCCACCCTGGCCGCTGCAGGCCAGCACAGGGACAGTGAGAGGCTCTGAGGGGCGTCTCACATACTCTTTCATGAGGTTAACATGACATAACTGATGTTTTTTTCTACGGTCAGGTGTTGCAACGAGATAATCAAGGTCGGACAGTTTCTTAGCCACCACATACGGCCCAATGAACTTGGCAGAAAGGGGGTGTCCAGGCAAAGGTAAAAGCAACATTACCTCCTGACCCACCGAAAACTCCCGAAGCTTCACCTTGGCGTCATACTGGTGCTTCATGACCGCCTGTGCATTAACCAAGTTATTACCTGCCGCTGCCATGCAACCTATAAGTCTCTCCCGGCTCTCAAGGATATATTTAAGTACAGACCCCGGCTTCTCTTCGCCCTCCCAGATCTCTTTCACCATACTTAAAGGTCCTCTCACATTATGGCCAAAGACTAGTTGATTTGGACTGAACCCCAGGCTCTCTCCTGGGACTTCACGAGCAGCGAACAGAACATACGGCAGACCCAAATCCCAATCATTGTCATGTTCTGCACAGTAACAGCGTAGCATACTCTTCAGGGTCGAGTGCCACCGCTCCAAGACTCCCTGACTCTCGGGATGGTAGGCTGACGACACTACAGAACATATACCGTGCAACTGAAGGGTTTGCTTGAACAATTTGGATGTAAAATTGCTCCCCTGGTCTGACTGCACCTCACGTGGAAATCCATAACGGGAACAGAACAATAATAAGTTTTTAACAACTGCCTTTGCCGAGCCGTTTCTCATGGGGTATGCGTCCGGGTATCTCGTAGCCACATCCATGATTGTCAACAGGAATTTATTGCCACTACTAGTAGACGGGAAAGGGCCAACCAAATCTACTACAACTTTGCTGAACGGAGGCCCGGTGACAGGTATGGGAAACAAAGGTGCCTTCGGGATTGTCTGGTTAGGCTTCCCCGTTGTCTGGCAGGTCGCACACCCAGCCACCCATGCACAGACATCAGCCTTGACCCCAGGCCACCAGAAAAACCTGCCCAATGCCGCCAATGTTTTTGTTACCCCCAAATGACCCGCCACCGGCACATCATGCGCCAGACACAATAAGGACTCTCTATACTTATTTGGAACAACCACCTGGTCTACTACCCTCGCACCGCCCTCCCACTTCGATTTGGGGTCTAGAAATCTGCGGTACAATATCCTGTTGAGCCTAAAGAAATCTCCCGGCTTCGCATCCCCATCTTCCTCCAATTCTATGGCACCATTGCTATAACGAGCTAGGCTAGCGTCTTGCAGCTGCTGCTCACTAATGTCCCTGGGCGTCAATGCATCAAGATGGTGTTGTAATAAGACATTACCCCGGCTAGTAGGCTCTACTGCCTTAGTGGCTCTCGCTACAGCTCTTGCCTCACGCGAAGTCTTACCCAACTCTGCCTTGTTACACACCATATCTGGGCCAGAGTCAACTCCCGTGTTTATTATAGGTCCAAGTACCGAATCACCGAGAAGTGCAGCAGAATCAATGTCCCTTTTCCTGCCCTTAGCAACCTTTTCCTGATCCTTCCTCCACTGTCCCCGAGGTTGAGTGCTAGGCTGTGCAGGAGCCGCAGAGCGAGATCGGGTTACCACACAGGCCATCTCATCCTGTTGGCACCTCCCAACCCATTCCCGATTCTCACCATCCACGTCGGCCGCCCTCTCGGCAACGACTAAGGGTGGAGTCCCGGAAGTGGGCACCGCAAAGTCGTTGCCGAGAAGAAGGTCGACGCCCTCAACTGGCAAACACTCAACGATCCCTACATCCAGCTCCCTGCACACCTCTCCCACTCTCAACTCCAACCTCACAAGTGGGTATGACCTCGTAGCATTTATACCCTGCACCACAACAACTCTGGCCGCATTTATCGGTTTCCCTGTGAAGTTCCTCAACAAAGTTTGCGAAGCCCCCGTATCCCTCAGCAAGTCAACCCTCCGTAGTTCACTCCCCCAGCTCACAAACCCGTGCCCCCGATGGCTACAGAAAGTGTCCCGGACAGGTGTCGAGCCTTCCGTACGCTTCTTTACCGCGTGTGCCTCAGCTGCTGACAACCTACCCCGGGCAGTTGCTGCAGCCTTCAGAGACACACCGATACTGTGAACCAATGACACCGGCTTAGCGGGAGTGTTACTAGGGCACTCACGTGAATAATGGCCTAGCTTCTGACATTTGTAACATTTCACATCCCCAATGGGCTTCTTCCCTTGTGCGGGCGAAGAAGGGGCCTGACCTTTAGTAAACGGGAGAGGCTTGTGTTTGTAGGTGTTATTAGGTGCAATGCTTTTAGTGTGGTTATGTGTGTCATAGGATTTGTTATTATCGAAAACTCTGGTGGGTGGGGTATAGCGCCCCTTCTGCCCTGACTCAGCCCTCTGAGCGGCACCGCAACCACGAATCAATGATAATCTGAGGTCTGCCATCTTGGCAGCCTCCTCTACTGTCTTGGGACATTTTTCCTTAATGTTCAGCGTTAGATCGGTTCCAGTACATTTGTAAAACTGTTCCAGATAGAAAAGTTGCTTAATTTCCTCAGCCGACTCTGCGTGCTCGGACCGAAACCAGTTATTACCTGCATCTGTTAAGTCCCGTGCGTGCTCCATAAAACTGACGTCGCTCTTCTTATTCACGCCACGGAACTTCAATCTATAAGTTTCGGGTTGCAGTTCGTAGGCCCGGAGCACAGCCTCCTTCACCAGTCCATACACTACACTCTCGTCCAGTGACAGTGCATCGTAGGCTTTCAACCCCTTACCCACTAGACGTGATGAAACTAATGCTGCCCATTTAACCTCCGGCCAGTCATACTCACGACACTTCTTTTCGAAACGAGCAAAAAACTCAGTCACTGCTGTCTCATCAAATGCGGGTACTAACTTAATTAAATGCGAAAGTGAGTCTGTAACCCGGTGCCCACCACCGAGATGACGCCCCGTGGTCTCTACTCTAGACTTCTCGACATCCATTTCAGCCTGGTACCTGGTTGCATCCTGATTGGCTTGGATTCTAGCAACCTCTATGCGTTCTATACTAGCCTGTTGTATCTGAGTCTCCTGCAGCTTAATCCGTTCTATACTAGCCTGTTGACTCTCTTGCAACTTAAGCTTAGCTAGTTCTAGCTGAAATAACATCTCAGGAGACAGGCCTGGGGGGGGAGAGCACAAAATGGGGGATCCACACCGAGACGTGTTTACGGGTAAGCCAGCTTGCCATTGAGAACCCTCCTGCTGCATCGTGCTAAGAGTCGCTGGCTGAGGGCCCAGCTCAGGGGTAGAGTGGAATGGAGGCTTGGAGGGAAGCCCCCAAGACCCCACTCCACCCACCGCCCCATCGCCATCACCCAACAAACATGCCACCAAATTCTTCTTGGGCCAACTGTCAGGACAGTCCCGCCCCAAAACCGTGGCTAAACAGCGAAGACCGTAACAATCAATAGCCTGCAGGCGCTGTTCAGTCAAAGGTGTCTGCAAAAATGCCCGGGCATCCCTCTCTCCACTTATAACACTCCCCTCCCTAAATATCTGTTGTACTTGCTGGTCACTAGGCTGTACCGTGTAATCCTCCCCCGTAAATGATGAGTCATTAGACATAGTGCTGGTTATACAATTGCTGTTCATAAAAAAAAAGAAGTGCTTATTACTAATTGCAGTCTCGACTCACAAAATGTTAAAGATGCTTGAATGACTCTACTCTAGACACCCCTAACGAAACAATCTGCAAGTCCACCAATACAATAATGACACAATAAAAATTCCTCCAATATGCAAGAAAATTCTAGCCAGCTCTACTAGGTAGCATAGAATAGTTCTCCAAAAAACATGTGATAGGATACTACTGAATCTTGTGCAAGGTCGCCATTTTGTTACGGCTGGATCGGCAATACATATTCGGGATTCTTGATCGTAGGACAGAAATGGCTTATGTGACAACGACACGCTCGATTCCAGTCCCAAATACTATATGCTCCAGACAACAAAAGCACCAACGCCCTACAGAGTTATCGTCTTCGGTAACGAGGTACCTTAACTCGGCGAAAGTGTACAACAGGGGTAGGCTATGAGGCTAAACTCCCTCAGACATTTATAGGTTATGTTATTACTAAAGAAAGGCAATACTCAAGAAACTACGTTAATATTAAGCCTCTAATAATGTAGAATAGAAGCAGGCTAAAGGTATGACAGTGAAATGCTAAATAACAAATGTACACGCCTACTTGAAAGCGCGTGCACTAGAATAACTGTCCCCTACTAACATGCACTAGCATGTAGCATACAAGATGTTCATGATCCAGTAGATACCTAATAATACACATGGAAGGAACATAAATAGTAGTCACTTATTATAATAATGAATCTATACTTGGAATAACTAAAAGGTTGCAGGCAACAGTACTGCGCCGGTAGCCTACTACCGCATAGGCTACTTCGCTTCTCTCACTCTGTCTCCCCTCTGAGTCCGTATGCGCCCTACGCAACAGAACTCCGGACACAGCAGCAAAACGACAGTGCAGTTAATTGATACATGAAAGTATTAATAGTGTTGTCTTGTGTGTGAGTAATGTGTATTGTAAAGTGTTACATACATAAACTTAAAGAGAGCTGCAATGCATAGTAAAATAAAGATATAACCCACTCATCATCCCCATGTGTTCTAGCTAGCAGGCCAAGTCACAGGAACAACGAGTCCCAGCACCGAAAGCGAGAACCCAGGAAAAGACTGCAGAGAACACAAGGACAGATAAATTACGTTACTCTACTATACCGGCACTACGAGCGAGCTGTAGTCTCTGGTACTACACTCGCTCCTGGCTCGGTAGGCAAATCAAGGCTAAGTCCTCGCCCCTCTACAGACAACTCCTGGGCATGGTCGGGCTCTTACACATGGCACTAGTCTAGTCACAAATTGGATGATGAGCTGGGCATATAACTCGTGAACATGTAGAACGTTCACCAACTATCCTCATCAAGAAGATCGCTGTTCACATTAACCCCTTAAATCTAATACATGTAAATATATGCTTGTCCTAAGAGTAATACGAGAGGTGAGTGCTGAAACTCCTTTAGGACCTCAAGGGAAGGTTATGCATTTAAATAGAGAGAAGAATGAAATGAGAGTAATGTCGTCAGAGAGAAAGAGTGCAACCGTGAGAAATTGGGAGAGAGGGCAAGGGATGTTAGAATCTCAAAGGTTCTAGGCAACCTGATCATGGAACACACAGCGAGCCTCCAGGCAATGTGCAGTACGACAACATGGGCAGCCCAGGCAGCATAGGCAGGCGGCAATGGACTACCAACCCTGTCGCACCTAGCTATAAGCGCAAGGCTGCCAACCGGTCCATACGTCTGGCAACCACCCCCCCCGGCAGCGTGGCGCATAGCTACCCTCTCGCTCTGAAGCCCAACTCACTCTCTCTCTCTGAACTCCCATTGTCTTATCTATCAACTTCTCTATTGATACTACATATTAAATGGAAGGTCTCGACATGGCTTAAAACAAAACCCACCACTGGTTAGCACATGACGAGACCTTTGCAGAGATACAAAGAACATAGTTATACGTTGTCACACTCAATATAGGCAGCCAGCACGGTACAGCGGTACAGAGGTACCGCACAGTGGCGGTACAGTGGAGTACCAAGGAGTACAATCAGGTTGCGTTGCCACGCACTGGGTGCGTCACACCTTGTTTTATACGAGTCCCGGTCGTAACAGTCCATTTCCCCGGAGGGCGGGGGCATGCCAGAGGAGTCTTCCTCACCACTCTCTGGGTCTTCTGTTGTCTCCCCGGGCGTGGCAGTAGAGGGGTGAGGGGTGTCTTGCCCTGATTCTTGGAACTGAAAGAAAGTCATATGTTTATTCTTTCATTAATATATATCAATTTTATATTATTTCGCAGACGAAGGTGTGGCGTTATATATATGATGCAAAATGAAATTATCTTAAATTGATCTATAATTTATAATATGTACATTGCCAATAAATATTAATACATAAATCCATGTGATGTTTATATTATCAAGCCTTCCTTTATAAATGTATACCTACAATAAATCACAAAATAAATATATATGGGAACGTTAAATATGTTATAACCGACACTATTAGGTAAATGGGAGCATATTATAACACTTTTATGTTTTACAAACAATATCTTTTATATATTGTTGCTGTTTATTACTTGTTCTTATAATTTCCCATGAATCTATTATTGTCACACATATTAGGTATGTATATTAGTGTTCTCACCTTAGCTGTGACCACGGTCTTGACTCGGGCAATGTGCCCTTTCAGGAAGGAGAACTGGTTTAATATCCATTCGTCCCTCCCTGACCTTGGTCGCCCCTCAGTTGTCCCAGGTGTGCCCGCACCACTCTTCTCGTCAGTCAGCTTTGCATACCGCGTCCGCATGCCCGTCACCCATTTGTTCAGATTTACTCCTGGGGAAACATAAACATTTACTAGGCACTGGACATAATGCATAAATGCTTTATATATTGTCGTGAACAAGTAAAAGAAGATAGGTGCATAGTCAAATCTATATTCAAGAATGAAAAACATACAAATTGAATGCAATGTAGTTGATATTGGCAACACAGCATATCATTTATGGAACTGTTAACATTTGAACAAAATCATGATGTATTTTACGTATGAAATACCTGGAATCGAACCAAGAACACAACAATAAGGTATTACAAAACTTATTAACACTAAAATAACATAATGAAAGCTTTGTTTGGGGTACTTACCTGTGACACGAGGTACCAGGGTGGCAGCCTTCTCCTTGAACATACGCACCTTCTTCCTGCTGTCCTTGTACTCCTTGAGGCGTTTCTGGTAGACCATGGGGTTATCCTTCACCCATTCTACCAGCATTCTCTTTCTCGTCGTCAAACAGGATCCGGGTCAGTTTGTTTTTCTTTATGGCCCCATACACGGGTCTGTCCTCGGCCATGGTGTTCTGGGAGTTCTGAGAGTTGCCTAGGTCGTCCTGGGAAGACATGTCCCTTTCCTCTAACTCCTCTGTGTTTAGGTCGTCGTCGTTATCCCTGCCATCCATCTGCATCTCGTCGTCGTCGAACATGGTAACATCGGCATCATCGCCGATTTGCTAACGATCAATGGTAACTGTGGCCTGGCTATCCTCAATTATTTCTTCAGAGCTTTCCTCAGGCGGCGACGCATCACGTGTCTGCTTGTCTTGGGCTTGGCGGCGTGGTGTGGGTGGTGCGTCACGGGGTTGCAAGTGGCCAGGCAGCGGCTTGACAACACGTTTAAACTTCAACTTCGGCGGCACATGTCGAGGGCTGGTAGACTTCATGGTGGTGACCTTCTTCTTGACAGGGAGGGGCATGGCGAAGGGCAGCGTGGGTAGATGGGGCAGGTCAGAGGCAGGTTGTGTTCCTTGTGTACTGTGCTGGCGGAATGGGCCGAGGCAGCGTGGGCGAGTGCCTTTATAGGGGTGTGAGGCGGCTGTGTGAACGGCGCGGCTGCCAACTCTTCACGCGGTGTTGCCACCACTTGGGCTACACTCCACCACTCGTGTAGGTTCTTCTAGATTCGTGTTGACTATCATTTGATCCGTGTCACACACGTTTAGACTCTTGTTGCATCCGTGTAAATTCGTGTTAACTTGTCAAACTTTTTTTAAATAACGATCATCCACATTGCACTCTCGCCTACTCGTGTTACACTCGTGCTTATTTCTGAGTGAATCTGGGTTACTCGTGTAGACTCGTGTTTGACTCGTGTAGACCCAGGTTTCATGATTGCCCACAATATTGGCACTCATATTCTTCTGTTCAACTCTTGTTGACACGTGTTGTTTCGTGTAGACACGTGTTGAGTCTTGTTGACTCGCCAACATCGAAATGTCCACGATCGAGGACGAATCACCAAAGAGTGTTACACGAGTTAACAAGAGAAAACACGAGTAACGAAGAGTTACGCAGAGTCAAACACGAGTTTACACGAGTATACACGTACTATCGTCGGACTCGTCACGGAGACAAGAAATTTCATGCCTGTTTGAAATTTTCGGGCCACGTGGCGAGTATCCAGGGCACACCCCGATACACGGAGAGTATACACGAGTGTAACACGAGTATACAGGAGTGTTGCAGAGCATTGACGAGTCATTGCTGAATAGCAAAATTTCATCACTCGTGTTGGACTCGGGCACCGACTCGTCTATGTGTGAACCAGGCTTAAATGTAGAGGCTATAGTTGTTATTGCTGGTCTCACCTTTCCTAAATTCATATCATGTCATGTCATATAACAGCACTTAAGGGAGCCCACCTCGCTTTTTTTTATCTTTCTCTCCCTCTCTTTTTGGCTTGTATCCATTCGGCCCCATTCAGCCAACTGTTTTAAGACGCTTATCCCCATCCAGGTGTCGATTTCTTCCTGGCGAGCGATAGCGAGCCAGCATTGTATGGAGAAATCCAGCTTCGCCGGAGACATTTTTCTATCGAAAAATGTACAAATTTAGCTTGCTATCATAACAAAAATATATATATGCTGGCTCGCTACCACTCGCCAGGAAAATATTGACACCTGGATGGGGGTAAATGTCTTAAAGAGATAGCTTCTACATTTAGACATAATGTAGGTCACTGGCTTTCGGAAATATATGAAAGTAGGACGAGGGAAATAATAATAATAATAATAATTAAAGTAGAAAAGCTCTCTGCCAATCACCGCGCTCCCTTTTACTTGCTTTTCACCGCCAGCTGAGTTTGACAGCTCACGGCTACAACATGCCACGCCTTGCCCACCAACCAATCAGCGGCCTCCATTGTCGGAGCGCGAAGCTGGACTTGTCACTTCACCTCAAAAGTCGCTCTCCTTCTCTTCCCGAGCAGTTCCTTCTGTTTATTCACGAACCAATACCTCGGTGCCAGCCCTGTACTCCCGTAAGCCACCAAAAGAGGTTTCTAATCAGCTTCCTGGGACTTACTTTGAAGAGAAAAGATAGGAGGTGAAGGAAGCAAGAATTCCGGGCGAGCGTGCCAGCCAGCCAATCGCAGCGTGGGAGAGCGGGGGCGTGACTATAAAGGCTGCCGCGCATGGGTTACGGGGGCCACTCACCCCTCGGAACTCACCGGGTTATCACCTTACAACCCCCTTGCTCTCTCTCGCCCGGGCACAAAGGGAAACCAGGAACCTACCTTTGCAGCTACCCTGCTTTCACCTAAAGCCACAACACAGACCACCCTTGACCTCTCCTCACTTTCGCCCACTCGGAGGATACACCATCAGTATCCTGCCACCTGTCGTCACATTGCTAGTCTGCACACACACAGTCAAGCGATTCAAGAGGGACGACAGAAGGTGGACGGAAGTGAGGACTTCCAGAAGAGCTACTGGCCAGCTCTGAGGTGGTAAAGACAGTTCCCGACACACACACACCTGATTCAGCATACATGAATATTGTTACGACCGGGCACTCGGGTACACTAGGGCTCTTACACAGGACTCGAGTATGGCTCGCTGCCACAACGGAAACACACGATCCCAACCCCAGAGTACTGCCAGCCGAACAAAAAACGCCACTACCCTCCAGAGTTCTATCTGCTATAACGGGGTATACAAGAACTCGGTACTAGCGTTTCACACAACAGACTAATAACAAGACGGGAGTTATCTAGTCTGGTCAACAATCAAACAAAGAAGAAAGTACTACAACACTAAAGAATAGTGTTGGCCGAAGCCGAAGTAATCCACCCTTGAACTAAGAACTTAAGAAGTCCTCCACCCTCTACTTCGGATCGGCACTATTACGTTACGTTAAACAATAGTCCTCGAGCATCAAGCAAGGAATCTTCTGATAAGTTAGATGCTTCTCGAATACTCATAAGAAGTAAGTATCGGATTTTGAACAGCAATTTAATGAATAACTCACTGGTAATTAAAGGCTTTAAATTGACATAAGAAGAATTATAAGAATAAGCAATAGGATATGGCAAACATTAAGAAGAAGTACTCCGACAATGCACTGGCAATAGCCTACTAAGATTGTGCTCGTGGGCCACTAATCTCTGAAGTAGCTAAGCGTGCCACGCATGAAATCAATAGTGCTTAAACAATAATATACATAAGGAGAAGCTTCAATACTATACTGTATCTGCTGGTCGAGCAAAGTCTAGCTGGGATATCTAAGGTTAAGAGACAATGGCTGAGCAAGCGGCTCGTAGCCTAGCGAGGTCCTTAAGACTGTGCGGCCAAATTACGGTAATTGACGGGATGCTCTCTTGAGAGATCCAGATCACTAGTATCTGGTTCTCTCCTGGCGATCCTCTCAAAGTCAAGCAAATGAGATAGCACAGTGTTGGGTGGCACAGGCAAAAGCCCTCACTCGCAACACAGTGCTAAACTCCCACGGTACACAGTCAGAAAGACCACCTAGGCGTTCCACGTCTCCGTTGCAATTGTACTGGTTCAACCGCAACCTAGTACTCATAGGAAATCACAACTCAGAAACCCTATCCCAGTCTAGCATTGCCTAAACCAGCAGAAAACAGGAACATGAATAATCGCACACAGGGAAATGCATATACGAGTGCAACAAACATCAATCAATCCTATTCTAGTTAACCCTTCCAAAAATAGGCTATCTAACAGGCACTTATCTCGTGAGAACTCAAGCGATAATACTTTGGCTGACTAAATCTGCACCAAAGGGGTCATGGAGGTTAAACAGGGACGAGAAGAGAAGAAGATAGGCTGTTCAGAGAGTAGAGAAAGTTCACATCAGTCGGAAGAATATGGATAGTTGCAAGGGATATGAGAAGTCGCTTTGCCTGATGAGTTCTGAAGAATTGTGGCGAGGACCTCTCTTTTTATACTCGGCCCTCTAGCGGCATATCTCAAACTACTTAAGGACCGCCCACTGGCAATCATGACGTCATATTCTCTCTCAATCTGGGATCGACAAAGAACTTCCCACGCGCTGAAAGGGAGGAAGGGAGGAGGGAGGAGGGAATTAGGCCTACCGGCCCGCGTGGCGCACTCACTGATCCCCGTTACGTAATATCTCTCTCTCTCTCCTCTCATCATTACATATAAGTCCCACACACAATACTTATATCTAATGATATAAAATAGAACTCGTTGACTTAGAAGAAAACAAAATACATAATGATAATACTTATAGTACAACGGTTCACATAAACTGAGTTAGGAAACTCTACACAGACTACAGCCAAAGTTCCTGCCCTGACGATCCTAGCGAGAGTGGGGCCTGACTGGGCGTTCTGTACAGCATGCTCATACTCGACATGCGTCACACCTCCCCCAAGATTTTACTTGCTCAACCCTGAGCTAAAATCTGATATACAGAACCCCATCAAACCCCTCACACCCAGCGACCGCATGGCACTAAAACAACGCTGAGTTTATCACTAAAACACATCTTATATAAAAAAAAAATTCACATTTCATAACTCCTCCCAACAATAGTAAAAGACATAATATCATGCTCCCAGAGCGAGCTTACAGCAGCTCAGCCGTTTGATAGTTCGTGGACTACTCAAACACTATAGGCTATGACAAACTTATACAATTATCTATATCAAAAAGAAAGAGTTTTTATATGATTTTTTTATATTTTAATATGTTTTTTTCCGGCTGCACTATAAGGGCAGCCTATTTTCTTCTATACCAAACGCTCAACAATCCTGCTTTACGACCCAATACGCTGGGCTACAACCGCGAGCCAACAAGCACCAAGCGCAAAATACTACTCAAACCAAAGCAGGAGGCTACCCGTGTGTCAATCTACCCAGGATCATATACCCCTGAACGACCACATGCAACCTCGTTGTCACAACCGGCAATATGGCTTATGTCCAAGTTATATACCAATAACCTTAGTGACCACCTGGTCAGCCTCATATTCCGATTGTGAAACTGGTCCAAGATCTCGAGAGGGTAATGATCTGGGTAAACTACACCGACCGGACCATAGGCTGGAACATAGATCTCGAAATGCCCCAGCGCATCATTGTCCTTTTCACTTTCATTCATCAGGCTCTGACACGTTGCTGGTGCATTCTTAAGTCCGTCAGGCACAACATTGCACTGGTAGGTACTCCCGTCCACAACAAAACCACATACCTCTTTAGCACGCTCGGACAAAGTTACAAGCAACGACCACTCACGACATTCCTTATCCCTCAGATCCTTCGTCCACACGTAATCCAGCTCTGCTTGCACCATAGGCTGT
This sequence comes from Lithodes maja, assembly GCA_037953745.1. Taxonomy (NCBI): domain Eukaryota; kingdom Metazoa; phylum Arthropoda; class Malacostraca; order Decapoda; family Lithodidae; genus Lithodes; species Lithodes maja. The sequence goes on along the minus strand of JBAKBP010006503.1, from coordinate 4,721 downwards.
CGAGCAGGATTTATACGGTAGGGAATTAAACTGAGCCTTGCACTATCTCCAGCCTGCATGTCGGATTCTACCCCGTACATCAGGCCTGGAGAAGCAACAAACATGCGAAAGTACTGCCATAGCCTAATAAACAACTGCCTTGCACTGTCTCCACGAACAACATGCCTAGTGCCCTCCCACAACCCAGCCGAGACCGCAGCTTCTAACCTGTAGTCTCCCTCCTTCTCCACCTTCGTCCCTAGAACAGCCAGGTCATGAGAGGGACAATCAGTACCACCTGTGCAGTCACTCCCACAGTTCATTATTGCTAAGGCTTCCCCGCCGATACCGTACATGCGCACCCCCACATTCCTTGTGACGACATCTGCCTGCGCAGCATCACCGCTTTCAGCGACATGGCCAGATACAGTCGGTCTATGGTAGGGCTGTTGCATTAGACTAGAGCAGCATTGGGAGGCTATGCGACGACCGGGCACTGCGATACCACAGCCGACCTTACCAATCTGCTCAATGTCCTCCTTTTGACCACCACCCTTGGCAGCCATGGGTCGACCCTGACCTGGCAACCATGCCAAAGCCTCGTCGCCCACCTTGAACCACCGAAACAACGAGGCTAACGGTCTTTTAACATTCACGTGACCTGCCCGCGGAACATCTCGCACCGTCCGAGTTGTGAGACTCAGGGGCTCGGCACGACCAGTGGGGTATGAACCGAGCTGGTGCTGGAGTGCTGCACACTGCTGCTCAGGCAGGTGCTCTAGCGCTTCCACAGCCACCAGACTCGTGTCCCCCGCCCACGGCTCCGCCGAGACATAACAATCCCTACTCTCCTCCACCTGTGCCCTACTGCCCCCCTCTCCTTCTCCACCTTGGCCGCGGCAGACCAACGCAGGGACAGTAGGCTGCTCAGGTGGTTGCCTCACGAACTCCTCCAACAGGTTCACATGACATGCTTCCCCGTCCTCGTGTTTAATCTCGACAGCACCATTACCACACTTCTGAACTTCCGGATCCTCCAACTGCAGTTTACAAATATCTGAGGGAACCAACCTGTCTAGATGCTTCCGAAGCAACCCAAGTCCTCCCCCAATATCAAACTGAGCAACCCTTTTTTCTCTCCGTGTGCAACGTTGCTGCCTCGGAGTCTCTTCCTGCCCTACCTCCTCACTAGCTGTGACAGGTCCTGGGGCCTCTCCAGACTCCAACATAGGTGCCAATACTAAATCACCCAGGAGAGCCGCCGAGTCAAAACTCTTAAAACCAACTCCAGCTTTAGCCTCCTCCTGTTGATCGTTCCTCTGCTGGTCTGAAGACGGAGGACTAGGCTGTGACACTTTAGCTGCCCGAGCTCGGGTGACAGCACACGCCATGGGTTCTGCCTGGCACCGCTCGACACACTCTTGCTCTTCCCTACTCACGTCGGCCGTCCTCTCGGCAACGACTAAGGGTAGAACCTCAGAAGCGGGCATTGCAAAGTCGTTGCCGAGAAGAAGGTCGACGCCCTCCACTGGCAGTTTCTCCACAATCCCGACATCCAATTCACGTGTCACACCATCCACCTCCAACTCCAACCGCACCAGCGGGTATGACCGAGTTGCATTAATACCCTGCACCACTACCACCCGAGCCGCATTTATAGGGTAGCCAGTCAAGTTATTCATCAGAGTCTGGGAAGCACCTGTATCACGCAAGACCTCTACTCCATGCTTGCGCCCCGCCCACATCACGCAACCCCGTCCTCTATGGTCGCAAAAAACATCCTGAGCAGGGTTCGAGCCTCCCAGGTGCTTCTGCATTGGCTGTGCCTCAGCCTCTGACGAACTGCCCCGGGCAAACTCAGAAGGCTTCAGAGACACACCAATGTTGCAGGCCAAAGACACAGCTGCTGTAGGTGGTTTGCTAGGACAGACTCTTGCAAAGTGCCCCTTTTCATGACAATGATAACACTCCAACTCCCCTCTGGGCTTCCCTTGGTACTGGGAAGGGCCCGGCCCCTTCTTAAATGGGACGGTGCTAGTCTTGTGGTCAGTCTTGGTATCATAGCTCTTGTACTTGTTTGCATAATGTATATCACCAACTCGGGGGGGTGGGGCGTCACGCCCCTTGTTACCTGCCTCACTACGCTGGGCAGACCCGCACCCACGAATTAGTGATAGCCGGAGGTCAGCCATCTCAGCTGCCTCCTGTAGAGTTTTAGGGTTCTTTTCTTTAATAGTTAAAGTCATATCTGCACCTGTACACTTATAAAACTGCTCGAGCAGAAACAGCTCAGTCAACTGTTCGGCCGTCTCAGCTTTCTCAGAACGTGTCCAGTTAGCAAGTGCATCTTTTAAGTCCCGGGCATGTTCAAGAAAGGTCGCCTCCCTAGTCTTCGTAACACCCCGAAACTTCAATCGATATGTTTCTGGTTGCAACTCGTATGCCCGTAGGACAGCTCTCTTCAATTCTGGGTAGTCAATGCAAGACTCTAAAGGCAGTGCATCATAAGCCTTCAGACCCTTACCCGTAAGTCTTGAGGAGACCAGAGCTGCCCACTTCTCTTCAGGCCAATTATGCTCCCTACACTTCTTCTCAAAACGATTAAAAAATTCTGTGACTTCAGTTTCACTAAATGCCGGCACCAACTTGACTAAGTGGGACAAGGACTGTTCTCTTACTTGGCCCTCCCGGCCCATCCGAATCCCTGTCGACTCTGCACGAGTCTTATCTAAGTCTATCTGAGCACAATATTTCTCTGAGTCGTACCTAAGCTCAGCCTCGTGCCTCCTAATCTCAGCCTCAATCTCCTTCTCCTGCTTCCTAGTCTCATTCTCCTGCTTCCTAGTCTCATTCTCCTGCCTCCTAGACTCAGCCTCAATCGCATACTTCCTAGACTCAGCCTCGATTGCATACCTCCTAGACTCAGCCTCCATCTCCTTCTCATGCCTCCTAGACTCATTCTCCATCTCCTGCTTCCTAGCCTCATTCTCCATTTTAGCAAGCTCGAGTTTAAATATCATCTCAGGAGACAGGCCGGAAGAGGGAGCTGCCACTACTGAAGGAGGGGGGGCAAGAACTGGGGAACCACCATACGCACCGCCCGAGGGCACTCCAATCTTCCAATTCTCATCCCTCTGTGGGAGAGTGCTAACCTCCGGCAACTGAGTGGACGGCACTGTGGGAGTCGAGTGAGAGGGGATCTGGGGAGGAACCCCCCCAAACGCCCTCTCCTCCGAAACCCCATGTCGCCCACGCAACACCCAGGAAATCAGCTCCCCCTTGGACATCCCTCCTACATTGGATAGACCCAAAACCTTGGCTATCAGGTGCAAGCCATAAACATTCACCCCAGTCAGCCTCTCCTCCGTCACGTGGTACTGCTTACTCACAAAAAGTCTAGCATCCTCCTCACTAGTTACTAACGGCACCTCCTCAAATAGCATCTCTCGCTCCTCGTCAGTACTAGGGCACGACATACTGAAGTTCACCAAAAAATTCTCGAGACAAAAGTGTTAAACTCCCTTATGCAAGCACTAATTACTAAATTAACTGGAGTCTCTTAAATGCTCTCCTAATTGCCTTACAAAAAAAAATATTCTTCAATATGTACGCTAAAGTACGAACAAACAAATGTTGTACAACTCTGCAAAAAATTATACTGTTCACAAAATCCTAAGCAAGGTCGCCATTTGTTACGACCGGGCACTCGGGTACACTAGGGCTCTTACACAGGACTCGAGTATGGCTCGCTGCCACAACGGAAACACACGATCCCAACCCCAGAGTACTGCCAGCCGAACAAAAAACGCCACTACCCTCCAGAGTTCTATCTGCTATAACGGGGTATACAAGAACTCGGTACTAGCGTTTCACACAACAGACTAATAACAAGACGGGAGTTATCTAGTCTGGTCAACAATCAAACAAAGAAGAAAGTACTACAACACTAAAGAATAGTGTTGGCCGAAGCCGAAGTAATCCACCCTTGAACTAAGAACTTAAGAAGTCCTCCACCCTCTACTTCGGATCGGCACTATTACGTTACGTTAAACAATAGTCCTCGAGCATCAAGCAAGGAATCTTCTGATAAGTTAGATGCTTCTCGAATACTCATAAGAAGTAAGTATCGGATTTTGAACAGCAATTTAATGAATAACTCACTGGTAATTAAAGGCTTTAAATTGACATAAGAAGAATTATAAGAATAAGCAATAGGATATGGCAAACATTAAGAAGAAGTACTCCGACAATGCACTGGCAATAGCCTACTAAGATTGTGCTCGTGGGCCACTAATCTCTGAAGTAGCTAAGCGTGCCACGCATGAAATCAATAGTGCTTAAACAATAATATACATAAGGAGAAGCTTCAATACTATACTGTATCTGCTGGTCGAGCAAAGTCTAGCTGGGATATCTAAGGTTAAGAGACAATGGCTGAGCAAGCGGCTCGTAGCCTAGCGAGGTCCTTAAGACTGTGCGGCCAAATTACGGTAATTGACGGGATGCTCTCTTGAGAGATCCAGATCACTAGTATCTGGTTCTCTCCTGGCGATCCTCTCAAAGTCAAGCAAATGAGATAGCACAGTGTTGGGTGGCACAGGCAAAAGCCCTCACTCGCAACACAGTGCTAAACTCCCACGGTACACAGTCAGAAAGACCACCTAGGCGTTCCACGTCTCCGTTGCAATTGTACTGGTTCAACCGCAACCTAGTACTCATAGGAAATCACAACTCAGAAACCC